>ARYC01017081.1:0-286223 GCA_000711775.1 Oxytricha trifallax
ATTTTAAAAACGAAAAACGAAGATTACCCTTTGCCCTTTAATACCTAATAGCTTATTCTATTCAGTTGGCAAATTGTCCAAATTTCTAGTCATTCAAAACTTTACAAATTTTATGTTACTGGGTGGTTTGTTCAACACTTTTAGAAATCAAAGACATATCTGAGTAGCTTCTATAACTTTTGAATTCGCCGTGCTTGGTATATATTTTTAAACGAAAAACGAAGATTACCCTTTGCCCTTTAATACCTAATAGCTTATTCTATTCAGTTGGCAAATTGTCCAAATTTCTAGTCATTCAAAATTTACAAATCTTTTGTTACTGGATGGTTGGTTCAACACTTTTAGAAATCAAAGACAAATCTGAGAAGCTTCTATAACTTTTGAATTCGCCGTGCTTGGTATATATTTCAAAAACGAAAAACGAAGATTACTCTTTGCCCTTTAATACCTAATAGCTTATTCTATTCAGTTGGATAATTGTCCAAATTTCTAGTCATTCAAAACTTTACAAATTTTATGTTACTGGGTGGTTTGTTCAACACTTTTAGAAATCAAAGACATATCTGAGTAGCTTCTATAACTTTTGAATTCGCCGTGCTTGGTATATATTTTAAAAACGAAAAACGAAGATTACCATTTGCCCTTTAATACCTAATAGCTTATTCTATTTAGCTAGCAAATTGTCCAAATTTCTAGTCATTCAAAACTTTACAAATTTTATCTTACTGGGTGGTTGGTTCAACACATTTAGAAATCAAAGACAAATCTGAGAAGCTTCTATAACTTTTGAATTCGCCGTGCTTGGTATTTTAAAAACGAAAAACGAAGATTACCCTTTGCCCTTTAATACCTAATAACTTATTCTTTTCAGTTGACAAAATGTCCAAATTTCTAGTCATTCAAAACTTTACAAATTTTTTGTTACTGGGTGGTTGGTTCAACACTTTTAGAAATCAAAGACAAATCTGAGAAGCTTCTATAACTTTTGAATTCGCCGTGCTTGTATATATTTTCAAAATTGAAGAAAAATATGTAAATTAATAAAACTAATTAACTCTATTAAAATATTTTAAATGGAATAAATAAATGAAGTGCAAACTAATTTTGCTTAGTTAATTTGCTTGTTAAGATTTAGGCAAAAGGTTTATACCAAACATTGTAAAGTATTTGCGACTATTAAATAAATTTCTTAGTCATTGTAAATTTCATAAAAGCTAATAACTAAAGTCTTGTAAAACTTATAAAGCAATAATATCAAAACAAAAAAGCATGGGAAAAATAGTATTTAATTATCACAAGAACAACTTAGCTATATACTTTCACAATAAACCCTTAATGACTAAATGTCATTATTAATTTCATAATGAGCTTAGCTTTTTCAAAGATAATTTCCCGAGGTTAAAATTTCTGAATCCAGCTTTTACTAATTATTTAAATAAAATGGAATAAAATACAAAGTCACTAAAACAGATTACAATATTACTGAACATAAAAAGTAATAAATAAAAATAGATTTAGTACGAATTTTTACTTAATTAAGCAAAATAATAGAAAATGGAGACAATAATGTTTAATTAGATGAGAAAATTTTAAACATCATTCAATGACTTATAAATCATGAGCTCATAAATATAGTAATCAGAGTTTGTTAAAAGGCGGAGTTAATATAGACACCTTAGCAGCAGCTGTTGTAATTAGTTCAAAATATGGATTGGAATGCTTAAGAATAAAACCAAAGTCTATTAAAACTGATGATTTACTTTAAGTACTGCAAGATTTGGAAATAAGATATAAGAAATAAAATCTAAACATATTCCTTGACAAACTTAGAGCTCATCATTCAAAAATAGTAAAGCAATATGCTGAATAAAATGGATGGACCTTATTGTTTAATGCCCCATACTCTTCAAAATACAACTGTATAGAAAACATTTGTTCAAGAATCAAAAAGAATTACAAGAAAGCTTTAATAAAACTTTAATTTAAGCTATCAAACAAAAAAAACTTGCAAATAGTGTAAGATGCAATTTAAAATATTGACATAAATGATTGTGTCAACAGTGAAAAGTATTGTTTTAATTAAATTAAAATGTTAATTTGAGTTTAATTTCTAAATTTTGAATTAACATAAATTTAAAATTTATTTAAGTCTTAATTAAATCAATAAAGTTAAAGTCTTTCCCAGGAGGACTCTTCATAATAGCATTTTCTTCTCTGAAGGACATATTTGATTATGTCTACTAAAATTAACTTCCTTATTTTTGTTCTTCTTCATACCCTGATATTTCATATCTCTTTCTTTTCTTTGGTTATTTTCTACCTAATGATTTCTACTTAAGTAAAGAAAGAGCCTTTCCATTTCGTTCTATAAAGACATAAATATTTATGCATACTTACTTGAGAAATGTGGAATGGATTAAATCTCTTTAAGGAAATCCTAACTTATCTCAATGGTCTCCCCTATTTATTAATCGTCTGTTGGTTAATTTCTTTAAGTTTGCTATGACATAACTATTTATGTCAAACATTCATTTTTGAGAGTCCCTAAGACTCCATAAAAAAAGTGCTTATCAGGGTGGTCCTTTGGACCATCAAATACTCCAAGGTATCTATTGACAACTTCATCATCCTTAACATAATTAAATATGCTCAGGACTCCTAATTCAGGATAATTAGGTATGTTCACATAAATTACATCAGCTGATTTTAAAAGCTCTTTTCTTGAGGCTAACACATCTTTGATGAATCTCATGCTTGTTTTCTTATAACTAGGCAAGTGATAACTAACTATATGTGTAAAGACATAAATATTTACGTGAATACTTAAGGTGATTGTACCAGTCAGATTTGGTGTTCAGGCTTCCATCTAATATGTTCGTAATATTTCCCTATAGTCCCTCACGATTTTAATTCATGTTCATTCTATTTAATAAGTATTAACTAAAGCTAACTAACTAATTAATAGGTAATAATAAGTTTAAATTGTATTGGGTTAATTATGTTTGTTGACTTAAATAAAAAATTTCTATTGGTTAATTTTAGTCAGCTTACATAAATAAATTCTAGAATAATTAAGCCTAATTTCTTAGGATTCTAAACTATAGAGCTTATTCTCAATTAAGTTGATTAAATAGGTTCAGGCGTTAACCCAAAAATTTAAGTAAATATGACATAAATAAAAATATTAATAAATTACTAAAACTTACCAAGACGCATCCTGACATTATTACTGGCGCCAACTGACACTGCTATATTAATCTTTTATAAACCTCTTTGGCGCATTCTGACATTTTCTTTGCCGCCAACTGACATAACTAAAAAAAATATCATGTTGACATAATTATACTTTACAAAATTTTATTTGTTCTTAACTTTTGCGGACATGAATAATTTTTATATTAACTTAATTTAATTAACATAATTTTAAGTATTAAATATGAGGAAAAACTAATCTTCTCTTTCCTCAAACATTGATTCAAGTGATGAATCTTAAGTTAAGGATGAGGTGGAATCCAATTAAACTGCATCAGATAATTGTGAAGCTCAGCTTGAAGATTCATAAACAATGGTTACCAAAAAGGATTAGAGATACTAACTATTTTATATAAGATGGTAGGCTTGAAGAAGCTCAAGAGCGAGCAATAAATCAAAACAGCCTAAGAATTTATATGAGTGCCTTTTATGCAAGTAGATATACACAGGTGTTGAATTGAAAAGACACAAAAAACCCATAATAGAAATGATGGGAAATTTATATAACTTAAAAAGGGAGGGGTTTATTAATGCTAAGTTTGCAGTTCAATTAAGCAGTAAAAGATCTACAAGTCTAAGTTTTTGCTATTATTCCATTTGGGTTCTCATGATTAAAATGCTCTTTCTTAGGCTGGTTACCCAAAAATAGTAAGATATAAAATGTTAAGTCTTTTAGGTCATGAAGTAAATAGAGAAACTATGCAAAAGACACCTAACTCTAAAAACATTTTAAATGAAAGAGAGTCTGAATTTGCCCATTCTTAATTAAGTGAATAATCTCAAAAGTTATCTAGCAAATTTATGCAACAAAATGAAGACTCTAGTGTTTAGTATATTGACACAATTAAGGCAACTCCAAAGCAAATTATTGAAACAATTTACGAAAATGCAAAATTAAGTTTTGCAGTAAACCTGAGCCCTTTCATTAAAAATGAAGTTAAAATGATCCTAGAATAATCAAGTCAGTAGTAAATACTTACCCACAATGAAGCAAAATTCAATTAAGTAAAAGGTAGACAAACAGACTTCAGCTTTCAAGAATTAAACTAAAATTTTAACTTAGTATAAGAGCTATGGAATGAGCTCAAGATTTTGTCTTATATAAATTAAATTGAAGTTAAAATAGGCTAGGATTAGCTTTTAGCAATTTCATATAATAACGAAGCATTAAAACTAAAAAGGATTAATTGGAAGTGCTCTCTAGGGTAGTAAATTTGTCAATAAGGCAAAGAATAAAATTTAGATCTTCTTATTCATGTAATAGGCGCTGTAGAGTAGCTACATTCAGTAGGTATTATTCATAGGTATTTATCACCCAAAACTATAAAAATTAAAGATGTTGATGACTTAGAAGTTTTCTTAACAAATTACAAATACTCGACTTTTCAGAATGCTAACCTTTATGCATCTTCTATGCCTGTCACAATATACTAAGATTAAACAAATAACGATGAGGTTGAAAATGGGGACGTTAGATAAGATGTATTTTCTCTTATAATTATACTCATTGAAATTCTTGTTGGTAAAAGGTTTAATCAAATTAAAAAATCATGCAAAATGTACTAGAAATTATTGATTAGGTTCGTCAAGATAAGTTGCTACCTAAAAGTTAAAGGTTTATATTGAAATTTATTTCAAAAAATTTTGGAGATCTTCCTACTCTATAGGAGTTAAAACAATAAGTATTAATATTAATTTAGGTCTGACATCTTAATTAGTTTTATTAATTTACATATTTTTCTTCAATTTTGATAATTTTATTTTTAATTGATATTTTTATTTACAAGATATATTATTTATGACTCCTCTACATTTTTATACTTAGCAATTCATATCTAATTGAAGATAATAATGGATACTTAAAAATACTAATAAATAATTTAACTTTAAATCTCTTTACTAAATGGAATCAAACTTCCCTTCAGCAACTAAATACGACGTTATCATTGTGGGTCTAGGGTGCGTTGGAATTTCAGCAGCTTACTATCTAAGCAAAATGGGCTTGAAAGTACTAGGAATTGAAAAATATGGAGAGCCAGGTTCAATTGGTACATCTTCCTATGGATTCACAAGGATTTGGAGACTTTCTCATTACGAACAAAACTTTACAGATATGCAAGCTGAAGCTTTAGAAATCTGGAGAGAAATTGAATAAAAAAGTGGACAAGAACTTCTTCGTAAAACTGGCATGTTCTGGGCTGCTCCTTATAATAGTGATGTTTATAAGTTTGTTACAAGCCAAGAAGAGGGAGGTGAAAAGATGAACAATTAAGAACTCAAAGCAAGATACCCTGCTTTATCTGGATTAAGCGAAAACATGCATGGATTCTTCTCAAAAGAAGCTGGAATAGTTAGAGTTTAAGAAGCTTTATAAGCAGCTAAGAAATTAGCTATCAAACAAGGAGCTACTTTGATAATATATTAATGTATTGAATTTATAATTAATTAAAAGTAGAGATCTGTAATGAAAATTTTCTTCTTAAACTTTATTTTAAAAAGTTTGATATTTAACACTGAAGTTAAAAGTGTTGATAAAAAGAATGGTATAGTAACTTTGGAAAATGGCTAGTAATTTAATGGTAACAACATTGTTTTATCTTGTGGTTCTTTCACAGATAAGTTTTATTAAAAAGGAGAATATTCTATGATTAAAGACCCTTAAGAAACCTATGTTTTCAGTCTTAAAATTACTTTCTAAATAAAAAAACTAAAAATTTCTTTAATTTTATTTAAGTGACAATAGTGGATTCCCACCCACTTTTATTATTCTTGGTGAACCCTCTTTTAACGGTCATGAAATGTATGGATTATATGATGGTCCAAATCACGAGCTTTACAAGATAGGTTATGAAGCTGGAACCAAAGACAACACCTATTCTTTGCAAATTCTCAGAAAGCTATTCCCAACAAAATACAACAAGATCATTTACACCTAGCCTTGCAGTTACGCTCACACTGATGATAATGATTTCATTTTTGAGAGAAAAGATAATATCATTTATGCTTTTGGACTTGGTGGAAGAGGATTCATTTCAAATTCAAATTCAATGTGAAATGTTAAAAGTGTAAAGTATAACATTAATATACGAAATCTTAACTAAAATCTTCAAATATCCTTAATAAGAATTTACTATAATTATCATTAGCATTCATTCTTAGCATACTTAGATTAAAGTTTATTCAAAAATGGAATCGAGACCAATCGTTGAATGTGATGTTATCATCGTAGGACTTGGCTGCTTTGGCTTGGGAGCTGCTTACTACATGTCCAAAAAGGGACTCAAGGTCATTGGGTTTGACAAAGCTCATAAGCCTGGTGCCATCGGTTCTGGCTCAGTTGGCCATGGCAGAATATGGCGCTATAATTTCATAAGGAAAATCTATTTAACTTTTATATTAATACCTCCATTGTGAGGAGAGATACTTCTAGATGCAAAAAGAATCTGAAGAAATATTTAGAGAGATAGAATAGAAAACAGGGACTGAGTTACTACATCCAGGTGGTCTCCTCTATATTAAGAAAATTGGGCATCCTGATTTGAATACTTTTGACTAATATGGTAAAAGAATGTCTGCTGCAGAGATCAATCAGAAATATCCAGGATTGGTAGTACCTGATTACCTCGAGGGAGTTTTTGCCCATGATGCAGGTGTAGTAAGAGTTAAAGAGGCACTCACTTTGTTCAAAGATCAGTCTGTGAATCAAGGAGCTGATCTGAGGTAAACTCAAAATTTATTTCATTTATTTAAGGGTTTAATTATCACTTCAGATTTACGATAATATGGTAGCACATATTGACCATTAGAACAGCATTGTCACTCTTGAAAATGGTGATAAATTTAAGGCTAAAAGTATTGTCGTCACTTGTGGTGCCACGACAGATCAATTTTACATGGAAAAAAATCAATTCAATGCAAGGAAATAGCTCATTCATTGCTACTACTTAAATGAAAACTAGGGACTTCCTACTGCCTTTCTGATGGAAGATCTAGAAGAATCTAATGGAATTATTGTTTTTGGCACATTAGACGGGGAAAACTTCTCAACATACAAAGTGGGAAACGAGTGCGATGATATAGACCCACATTTAATGCTAAAGATTATGAAGAAAATTATGCCATCTAAAATTAAGAACATTGATCATGTGCAAACATGCTTCTACTCTATGAGTCATGACGACGAATTTATCTTTGAGAGATAAGGAAATACTGTGTTTGGTTTTGGCTGCAATGGAAGAGGATTCAAGCATATGCCCTATCATGGCAAGAGAATTTACAACCTAGTTGTAGGCAATTATAAGTTAATTTTTATAAATAATAATGAATAAATTATTTATAGAAAGAAGCAGACAAGTATAAGATTTCTACTTATGCTAAGGCAATTGTAGAGCCAGTTGCAAAATTATGATATTCTCAAAATAAGTAAATCTATAAAATGTTAATATCAAAAGTTAATTATATTTACCACATTTCTAAGCCATACATTACATCAGAATAAAAGAGTTTTTTGAGACTGCATAACAATAAGAAATAGTATAAATGAATTAATTTTGATAATATTTATAAAGTAATGACTCATTTTTTAATTATGAAATTCTAAAACTAAGTTTGAATATCTTAAAGATTCTCTACTATGATATTCCATTAATCTAGATTTAATTCTATGCCACTCTTTAAAGGCTATTTCTTTCCATCCATACCATATAAAAATTTTAGAGTATAGAATTTATATATAGTAAATACAAATTTAAAACTCGGAGCATAACTTCTCATTTGAACTCGATATATTTAATAACTTGCCCTTTTAATTTATAAAAATTTTCTAATTGAAATCTATGTGAGATTATGACTGGTAGACTCTGAAAATTTTCCTTATCTTAAATACCGCTTTTTAAGTCTAAGCCAAAGGCCTGGTTTGCTACCAATCGACTCTGTGATTGTAAACATGATACCTTCCTCGTAGCTGTTTCTATCATAATCATTATACACTGCCTCACTTATTAGTCCTAATTATTAAGACTACTAATTAGTTGATGTATCAATAATGTCCTCTTTTTAATTTTGATTATCTCCAATATCATAAATTTGAAACTCCCAGTATTTAATCAATGAATCTTTAAGTTAAAATGAAATAATTTTGAAAGTTTACACTAAAGATTCTCAATTGATTTTAGATAATCTATTTAAGTTAAATTAATCGAAATAATTGGGTATATAAATACTGTCTTAATTTTATCTATATTAATTAAGCATCTATAAAGTACATTCAGGCAATTTTTCAGTTTCTCTACTTAATGGATAATTTTTCTTCACTCATTATATAGATTCCTGCAACTTCGATTTGCATTTTACATCACGTCTTTTCGCATTGTTTTACTTAAATTTTTGCAATAATTTTGACTGTTTAAGAGTAGTTGGAAAGATATCATTGTTTTTGTTTCCTTGTTTGTTATTTGAGTTATCTAATATATTATAATATTATAAAAGGTATTAATTATTTTATCATTCTTTTTATAAAAAATACAATAATTAAATTATCAGCACTCGCATATTAATCCTATTCTTCATCCGAATTAATAGTGTAGTCTTCTTCATTAATTAGTGATAAAGTAGTTTATTTCCCTTTTTAATACTCTTTTTGCCTTAAATTAAATAATATTTATTATTTATATTATTCATGATAAATTCGATGGGAAAAATTACAAAGGAGTGAGACTTGTTTTCTATAACTTTTTACTCTTGTCTTTATTTTTCTTCTTTGCTATTTAATTTCTTATTTTATTTGTAAAGTTTTCTTTAACTTTTTTGAAATCCTTAAATTTATTATGAGTTAACTTAGAGTTTAAACTCATCTAGCTGCTCTCTAAATCATATTATAAGTTTATATCAAATTAATTAATATAAAGTACTTTTTTATAGAAAATATCAATTAAAGATAATATGTATTCTAATAAAAAAACATAAAAGCTAATGAAACGATAATTATAAGAAGAGAATAATAATATGAAGCTAGACTTTACATAAATTATACACATAAATCTTTGGTCTATTAAATTGACTCTCATTTTAGAATGAATTTGTTGCAAAATATTTAAAAACTGTTACATTATAAAATTAAATGAATATAAATCACTGCTGATAAAGAACATCTTCTATTGAGCTTCTTCATCAATAATTTGGCTTTGATTATCAACATTTTACAATTACATAAGTCCAAATGAAATTTCCTCTCTTTAATCAAGATCATTCATAAAACTCTTCTATTGCTAATTTATATTTTCATTTTAGCATCCTGATACACTTTCTATTAAATCTAGAGGTATTTATTGCAACATGTTGTTATGAAAGATATAATGACTTTGAAAGTTATTCTATGAGGATAGATTACTTCCCTCATTATTTTCTACTTCAGTCAATATTATCTAGAAGTTTGACTTGTTTTATTCTTCTGCTGCGTTTTATATATCAAATTTATCTAAATTTTAGTCAATTTGATTGTTGGATAATATTGAATCTTTCAAAGATTCTGAATTACTTTATTATTGATTAACTGCCTGATTTATTAAAGATTCTTATTATTGTTAAGATAGAGGCTAATTTTAATCAACTTAATTATCGGACACTGCTTATTAGTTTTGGATTAATTGAACTAAGTACTTAAATTGTTCCCAAATTGACTTTTCAATAAAAAATTACACATAAATAATAATTAATATTAATTCATAGGGGGGTAGGACATATTCAAAATAGCATATAATATTCATTAAAGTGGAAGAATAAAAATATATATTTAAGCAAATTGAACTCCTATTATTAATTGTAATAATAATTGAATATTAATTAGATATATTTTTAGACTTATCTTATTTATAGAGCATTAAAAAAACATTTTTATTATGAAAAAAATAAGAAAGATTAAAACTCTTATAGAGACTTATAAATTATATAATTATTCAATAAGCTAAAGCTAAAATATACAAAAAACATTATGTATTCAAGTATTAATTATGTATATAAAAGATCTTTAAACTGAATTATTTAAGAATTTTAATATAATTGAAATATTTTTATGAGGAAGTTAAAATTTGTTCGTGAAGTAATCCCTCTAATTTCACTATCGGGTAAGTTAGAATTAGCTAGCGAAGAAAAGTTATTAAGACTCATTTGTTAGTGCGGTATTTCAAAATTTAAATGTTTTAAAATAATTCAAAATTTGCACGACTTTAAAGTTGGTCACTAATTTCATATATAGTTGTGACAATTAGTTATATTTAATAGATAATTAAAAAATATTCCAAAAACTTTTCTCTAATATAAATAAATTTTTATTTCTTAGAGAATATATAAATATAATATAACTTCTAGTAATTTATATAAAGAATAGTTAAATAATTGTCAATCTATGACATGCAATAATTTGATTCATATGATATAGTATTTCTAATATATTAATGAATTGATTGATTGATTTGCTGAATAAATTTATGAAAATAAGAGTGAATTCAATTAGAAATAAAATCTTAAAATGGACACTAAATTCTGTCAATATCTTCCTCTCGAAGGCACTGCTAGACCATCATAAATACATTGCACATCTGCATTAATTTATTCATAAAATTTACAAAACTTTCTCCATTATTCACCAGTAAGTGCCAACCCCTCTTTTTCTGGGAAGTGCTTACTCTAATCTTTTTAATATTATAATTATAAATTTTGATAATAGATTTCCTTAATTTTCTTTACTATTTAAAAGAATTTATAAAAGGCAGTGAAATTCTATAATAGCCTCTAAAATGAATCATAAAGATACCTTTCTATGCCCAAATACCCATTTTTACCATTTTATTTGCGCTTAGCTCATAAACTACATCATTATTTTCAACATATCTATCGAAATTGTCTTCTCTCTGTTTTTTCAATTGCTCAGGAGGTTTAATTATATTTTATTGAAATTTACTAATTTGTATAAATTAGGATAATTTTTTTTAAAAAAATAATATCCCTACCTAGCTCAGGTGTTGATTTATTCAATTATTGGGAATCTCCAGGCCTCTTTAAGTTTTAATCTCCAAAAGTAAAGTCTGTTTAAGTTTAAGATGACTTAATCAGTTTCTAAACAAATCCACCTTCATCGCAACGTATTTAGTTGTCCTTCTAGATGAAATATATTAATAATAATAATTTAACATTTCAAATTTCCTCCAAATGTTGCAAGTTGATTGACTTATTTAATCTATGCTTAATGAAGATTCATCCTTTATTCTTCAATATCTATTTAAGAAAACATACTATATATATATATATATCATTTAGCTCTTAATTTTGCTTTTGCATCTTCAAGAATTCAAAATGCTCAGTTAAGCTTGTAACATCACAATCACTTTTTCTTTCTTCTTTTAAAGACTCAACATATTTCATTTGCTTAGGAAGATCTGAACTTGAAATTTACTTTTTACTGAATTGGGCTGTTTAAGTATAACTTTACTAAAATGTTTTATTTGGAGTATTTTATTTTGGATTTAATGCCAAAAAGTTAGGCGTTTTACGTTCTTAATTTTAGGCTAATGATTGATCACTTATAGATGTCTTATTTATTTCCTATTATAAAAAGGATTATTGGCTATTTATATTATTCATGGCAGGATAATTACTTGACACTTGCTTATTAATTTGTGCTATTTCAAGTTCTTTAAAGCATTAATTTGAATTTATTGCGGAGTTTTATTAATTTAGTCTTGGTTGAGCAGAGTTTAAAAAATTTGGCAAATTCTATTGCCGTTTAGGACTTTTTATTTAAGAATTCCTGTAACTATCTGCTATTTAATTATAATTGAGGTTAGGATTCAGATTTTGGTTTGCTTGTTTAGTCATTTTTGAAATCACATCCTTGGACGCTTCTCTTTTTCTGAATTATGGATTCTGCTCCGTACTCTACATAGTACTTGTCTCTTCTGAATCTAAAATATTTTGTTATTGTAAGAAGTCATTGTTAATTTCAGCCATTTAATAAACCATATGATTATTGTTGTTACAGTCAGTTTTTAATTATCGCTTTATATTCAAAGTATGGGTTTCACTCAAATCAAGAAATGAATTAAAGTTTTCTTTGAGGTAATCTTTGAAAGTAGTCAGGGTCTGATTGAAGTCAACTTTCTTTGGATTTATAAAAGGAATAACAAAATTAAAAATTGTTGTACTCTTCTTCGATACCTAAATAAAATTTTTAAGGAAGTTCAGAAATTACTATATTTTGAAATATTAAACAGAAAAGATATTTAAAAAATTGAATTAAAATTTTTTAGAGTTTAATTCTATTTTTCATTTATATTTTTGAAAAATAATAGCATCTTTAATGAACAAAAAAATTTATGATTAAAAGTCTAGGATTTAATGCAATTTTCTTAAAATTGATATATAACTTTTAATTTTTTGTACAAATACCATAATAAATCAATTATAAAATAGTCCTATATCAAGTTTAAATTATAAATTATATTTTACACTATAAAAATCTCTTCCTTAAACAAAAGAAAATTAAAATATTGATCCTTAATTTTAGCTTTTAATGAAATAATTTCTAAAGAAAATATGTTGCTTTTCTCCCCAGAACTTATTAAACTTACGCATCTATAATCCCTATATCACACTCATAAGTTGTTCATTCTAACTTTAAAGATGCTAGTTTTCAAATTCTAACTACTATATCTTTTGATAAATTATATTGCTATCAATTTTATTCTATTGAGTCTACTATGAAGAGAACGCTTTTTGCTAGTTATTCAAGAGCTGATTCTTGTTTAAGCTTGGCTTATTTTGTTTTTTGTTGACAAATTACATTTCAATATTTAATTATAAACTTTTCTTAATGCTTTTTATTTCTAGAAATTGATTCAAAATATGCACAAGATTAAAAATTCACATAATTAATTAAATTGATTAAACTGATGCAACGAAACCAAGATAATTTCTTTTAATAAGCTTAGAACAGCCAACAATAATCATCTAGAGTTCAGAGAAATCAAAAGTTTAACAATTCGATGTCTGTAATAGATGATGATTAAGAAGGAAGCTAAGGTTTGTTTTTCTAAAAAGCACAACCCTCTCAAAATAGATTTGCAGCTCTTAGAAACAGAGATTAGCTAAACAGAACTCAAAATGGATTTATGGATAGTGGGAATTGCGGAAATTTGGGGCAAAATTAGAGTTTCTATGATGATGAAGATATTTTTGGGCCGAGCATGCAGTAAAACTTTAACATAAAAGATCAAGGCAGGAGTGGAAAGAACAGCAATAATTTCTTTAGTTAACAGGATAACTAAATTTAGAGTTCAAACTTCAACGGAGATGAAGACTGTCAAAGTTTATCATCAAGCAGTAGTATACAGAAAAAGTCAGTTCAAGTCTTGTGCAATAATAAAGTAGTGACTCTTCAGTAAGCATTACATTTTATTTTTTTTACTTAAAATAGGCTTCACAAAGATAGGATCTCATTCCATGACCTCTTCAATGAGTTTGTTTTGGACAACTAACAATTTAATCATTAAAAAACTCAGAGCTATAAGCAATTTCAGTTTTTTATAAGAAAAGATAATGGAGATATTATTATCTTGAAGTAGCATTTAATGTCTAAAGATTTCACTTTGCAGATTTTTCAAGATAATTAACAAATATAAATTGAGATAAAGACTCTTCAGAGTATTTTGGATGATAAGAACGATTTCACTTTTGCAGACGAGTAAGATGACTAATCTAGGATATTTGATGAAAACTCAATCAAACTAGATTTAGATCAAGATGACGAATCAATTATGTGCGATGTCATTAAATATTTAACTCAAAATTAAGATTCCTATGAGTTCTTTAGAAACAATCTTCAGATCTAACTTCCTGTCATAAATGAAAATAACATATTGACAAAGCCACTGGAAGAAGTATAGAAATTCAATGAGCACATAAGTAGTCTAGTCAAATTTGAACATAAAGGTTTAAAAGTTTGTGATGTTCTTATTTTTTGCCTAATTCACACAAATTTAATTGATGTTGCTGAACAGATCACTCTCAAATTAGAACTTTTTAAGAGTTTAAATTCAGACTTTATAATTTCAACTCTACAAGCTACTTAACAAACTTAACTTTGCTAAGTATTAAGTGGTCTTAAACTCTTGATTATTGTAACAAACAGTTACTCCTAAGACTTACTAAATGCTAACATAGTTTAAGTTCTTAAAACAATTTACAATTTTTTGAAGCATGCTTAGATAGAATCTTTTGACTCAAATTAAGGCTCACAATTTAGATCAATCTTGTCATATTTTGTGAAAATATTGATTGCTTGTCCAGAAACAGAAAAGTTAAAGTGCTTTGAAGAACTTAATATGGTTTAAAGATTGAGAATTGTCTCCTTAATGATTGATATTTATCAGCAATTTTCCTAGAACTATAAATTTCTAGATGTTGCTTATAAAAGTGATATTCTCGATTAGGTTTTGCAAGTCTTGACTCTTATAATTAAAATATTTTTAAAATTATTTTTATTATTGCTTTAAGTTCTTTATGGTAATGCAGGATAATCCAGACCATCATGTTTTTTAAGAGGATTAAGAAATGATAAAAATTCTTGATCATATCGGTGAGGTTTAGTTTTAATAATTTATCATTATCATTATTATTTATTTAAGGTCGTAAAGAATTCTCTTTCAAACAACTACTTTATACCTGCATAGCAGAAACTGTACAACTTAGGATCTGAGTTAAAATTGCTTGTTTTGTCAAAATTTCTCAAGTAAATCTAATTTTTAAAAATAAACTTCCTTAAATAAATAAAGTAGATTTTATTTCTACCTGGAAACTAGCAAGGAAACTTTCACAGAAAGATTGTAAGAACTTCTTTTGGTAAAATACCCTCTGAAAGATGAAATCTATAGAGATATTTTCTATGAAACTGTTTGCGAATTCATGCATACCCATTATGATAGTATCGGAGATATCATAAATTAGACAATTTATTATCACTTGAAGTGTATGAACAGTCAAGTACAGAACTTACAAGTGTTTTAAGCAAGCTCTTAAATACTTCACTCTCTTGAGCCAGATTTCAACTATCACAATTATTTGAGATTCAGTTTGCATTTTGTAGCTGTGCATTAGAAAACCAGAGTATTGCACATCTATGGAAATTTGAGACTAAACCCTGATAAGAAAATTTATCTAGGCGACTTGCTTGATTTATGCAAATCAGTGGATGATAAAATAGGAGAAATTATAGATAGCCTTAGAGTGAGAGTGAAGTATGGTAAAAGTATTTATGAAGATTTAACTTTTGACAAAAATGGGTGGTCCATCCCAATCTTTCAACCTCAAGAACTCCTGATTTTATTCGTTGAAGTTTAAAGTCAAATTGCTCAGCATATTTAGATAAAGAAAGTTAAGTAGGCTAACTATATGATTGATGAAGAGTATGAAATGTTTAAAGAATCTCAGCAGATAAACGTGGGATTTAATAAATAGATTGGTTTGAAGTAACTTTTAAGTATTTTAGATAAAGTGTGAGTGAAGAGTATAAATAAAGTATGAAAATATGTAAAATTTAATTTTAAAGCTAAAAGTTAACATATATCACTTCTTAAGTTTCTGCTCTGTAAACAATACGTAAACCAAACTTTATTTTAATAAAGATTACTTTTATATTTATATCTTAGTTTATCTGTTGACAATTGGGTCGTATTTTCTTAAGACCATCTTCCTGGCAGCATGTCTTATATTTTTCTCTCCTATTTGTAAAATAAACTAAAACTTGATATTTACCAATGTAATTGAAGCCAGAAGCTGCGCTGCTCACCAACTTAAAAAGCATCTGTGCCTATTATAAGTTATTAGTTAAAAAATATATTATGGTTACCTTCTTCTTTTTAGCCATTTTATCTAGTGGTAGAAATTAATTATATTTTATAATCTCAATCCCTAATTTGCTAAATAGCATTGAACTTCCTTAAGAAAGAATTAAATTGAATAAGTGGTTAATGTTGTAAATTTTTAAATCAAGAAAATTTTGTTAAGTATTTTCATAGTTATTTCTGAGGGTTTACAAAAACAGTGGGGACTCTAGGAATATTAATCCCTCCCATACTGTCTTTACGAACTACTTCTAAATCTTCATTTGAATTAAAGTAATAGCTTCTCGTATTGTTATCTTAGGAATTAAAGCCCAAATAAAATTTTAATAATTATCTAATCATTTATAAAATTACCATGGTAAAATTATATTAAATTTCAATCCAATTTTAATTTAATTTTATATTATATAATTATTATGTTTATAAATTCAGCGCATCTCTTATCTTATCATCTATTTAGTTCTATTCTTCTTAATTTTATTGCATATTTGAATCATAAGTATCATTGAAATGTTAATTCTCTTAATCTTTCACCAATAGCTAAACCCCTCCCCCTTAAATACTCTGAAAATCTATTTCGTTCTCATCTGTGTTTCTGATTTATTCAGTCTCATTGCTAATTTGGTTTTGGATCAATAATTATGAGAGTGGTTGAGATTAATGTTGATAGTTATTACCATTATGACCAATCAATGAGAAGTTGGCTGAAGATTAAATATTATTCTAGGTGTTTTTTATTATCTAATTTTGGAGCATGTAGCTCTAATCATAGTTAGTGGTGGCTAGCCCTTGATTGTTTTAATGCATAGCATTTTACCCAAGTCTTTGGTTTTAAATCACATTAAAATTACTCTTCAATCTACCGTTTTAATTTGATTAGACTCGGTTACTAGAAAGCTTCTATTAAACTTATTGATAGTTTGTATTATAATTACTTGCTATGCTTGATTAAGCACTTGAAGTTATGTTCAGTTGGTTGCTGTAGTAATTATTGATTGAAAAATATATAAAATTTACATTAAAATATTATCAATTGATATTTCAAAGATATTATTAAATTATAAACTATAGAAATTAGCTCTTAAATTAAAATTAATAATGATATATGTTTAATATGCTTTTTTTACTAATAAATTTACTTTATTTCACAATATTTTAATTTAAATTTTTAGGGGAGTTAGCTTAAGTTAAATTTCTCCTCTGCTTATTATTGAAAGATGCCTATCTGATTCTTGAATTCATAAATAAATTTTGCTTTTTATAACGATTATTAACATTTCTATCCAATTGCTAGCTTAAATTTATTTAGCTTTATTAATTCAATGTTAATGAGTTATTAGCAGTACTTTAAGCAAAGGTATTTTATAATGTATTTTTCTAAGTTATGTGAAATTAAGAATTATTAAGAGTATTTTTTGAAAGTGTTGATGTATTCATATTGAAATTGTTTTGCTTATTATGCATGAATTAATTTAGCCTTTATTAGTATTATGGCACACTGTTAATTAAGGATTCTAGAAGATAAAGGTCTGTCTATATTCCCATATCCTAGGTTTCAGGTTAGATATTGAATTACTGATTAGTATCAGGATTTATATTTGCATATTGAAATTGATTGAAATCATTCATTGGCTGTTCTGTTATGTAAATAGAGCTTAGATTTGGAGCTGAAACTTAACTATAGAGCTGCTACTCATTTTAAAGCTTTCTCTTTTACGATTGCTATAACTCCCATTTTTATATGGCCTGTTTATATTGCTTGTCTTGCTCTAGGCTGAAATAATCTATCAACTGATTTAAGTTTACTTGCTAAACACTATTGTATCCAGTGGGATTTTATAGTGGCGTCTCTCCTCTGATAAGAATGTCATTTTGCATTAGGTGAAAGATTTCTCTGATTTTATCCTGATTTTTTTAATCTTAAATGTTTAATTGATTTTTTGATTGCAAAAGCTTTATCCATTCCAACTGTCTAGCTTAGTCAAAGTGTGTTTGTAGCTCTTTTGATTTTTTATTCTTTTCTGCAACATTATCCCAGAGTCTTTTGTAAACTTAAGGCAACTTGATAAATTAAATATTTACTTATAATTATAACTTATCATCTGATTGCTTTGGTAAGCTCATTAGATTATGTTTCCTAATCTCCCTATTTTATATGTAGTTCATAGCCTTCTTAAGAACTTCTTCATTCATAGTTGGGACATTCAGGTCTCCCAATTATTGAAAATAGATGTCTGAATTATTCAAAGAAACCTCATCTAAATGGTCTTCTAAATCTTAATTTCTTTAGAATTTTCTTGTCAAGGATTTATTTTAAAATCCAGACATGAATGCAGCTGAACTGTGACGCTAATGAGCAGGTCTGGTGCCTTTTGTTGTACTATTTATTGAAGATTATTTTAAGTTTTTGTTAAGAGAGTCTTATTTATTTGTTAAGATACTTGATTTTGATTTGCTTGCTTTATAATTATCTTCATCATTGTTTGAAGGATTCTCAAAAGAGTCATTTAGTTACGGTTCTCCAAGTGGTATCCTAATGGACTCTGATCTTTTATTTTCTTTCTTTCCACCAACTTTTTCAATATTTAATTATAAAATAATTTTCAATTGAAACATCCTCTAATCTATCTTAATCAATCCACGTTCCTTAATTTTCAGTTTAAATTCCAACACTTTCAAATTTTATGCTTGGTAATGATTTTATTGATTCTTAACGTTATTCATTCATTCCCTCAACTCCCTCTTCATCAAGCTATTACTAGAAATGTGATTCTTTATACTGAGTTTTGACTGAATAAATATCAATCAAATCGAAGGTATCAGTTGCTACGTTAACCATAGAAGAAGCATAAATATCATTCATTGCACTTTACCTATCATCTATCATATTTTTCATCGTTTTTTAGGCATATACTTTGCTGTTAAACTTTGCACTAGTCGCCAGACTACCCATATTAACCACAGGAGTGTTCAAAGAATTAATTAAAGCTTCAAAATCTCCACTTTCTTTAAGATTACTCTACAATACTTGTTATTATTACTGTTGTTGCTATAGAGCTTAAGCCAACTTTTTCTCTAATTCCTTTTTGTCTGCTTCATAACTTCCAACTAGCTCCTCTAAAGTTGTGTATTGGCGTTTTCCCTATTCTATTGAATCTTCTAGACCTCTCATCTCCAAACTTAGCTCTTCCATTTTCCTTTATAGAGCTACATTACCATCACTACTTTTTACAAGTTCCTCGAGGAGAAGATCAATTTTATCTTCTTTTTGTTAGATTTAGTATTTCAAAGTTTCCATGCCCTCACTAAGCTGTAGTTTTTCTGATTCGACAGTTTTGACTTGTTACTGTAAAACTTCACATTTTTCTGCATATTTCACTATTTAAGAATCCATAATTCTTTTTAAAGTATCTTAGATACTTTCATTAACATCGCCATTACCATTTTTCAACTTGAATAAGGCATTAATAAATCTCCATTTCATCATGGCCATGTTCAAGAACAACTAATTGTATCTCTGAATATCATCCTTTGCAGACTCTTCAAGTTTTATAACCCATGATTCCCTCTCAATCTAGAATTTTTCTTCTTTAATCCTTAAATTGTCAAAGAATCTTCGTTCAGCTTTCTCATAAGACTCAAATCGAGCTCTGTCTAAATCTAAAATCTTTTGTTCCTTCATTTTTTCAATTTCCTCAGTTTTGTAAGAAATTTGAAGCCTCAAATAGTTTATTTCTTTTTAAAGTTTATCCTTAGCGTCTTGAATTTGGAATTTACTCTCATCTGTGATTTTTTAAACTTAAGTTACAATTTCTTTTTCTGTAATTTAGTTTATGATCTCAGCAAATTCTTCTTCGGCTATTTTCTCTAAAGTTCTTTTTTGTAAAATAGATTTAATAATTCTGATATAACAAATATAAAGAATCTTTTATTTTGTTATCAATAAATTCAATGTATTATATGTAATATCAAGCATTATCAGAAAAAGAGTAGTATATGTTTTGCTGACCACCAAGAGCAGTTGAGGATGTTGCAGCAGATCGGTTAGTTTGACTCTATGCAAAATATTTCTCATCAATCTTTATCAAATCACTCTGATCCTAATTCAATCTTAAATCATTTCTACTAGACTGCAATTGCATTAGTCTATCTTAAACTCTGTTAGTATTTTGATCTCTGAAAGATTGTTAGGAAATATTATTATCAAAACTTTGTTAGGATTTAAGATCTCTGTTGGCTTACTCCATTTAAAGATGGTATTAATACTAATACAAAATAAATATAGAAAATTAATAAATAAATTATTCCCTCCAGTTAAATCTATTTTATTTACCGATTTCACAAAAAATAATAAATTCAAAATGAAATGAATCCTATATTATAATACATAAAAATTTTTCTATTTAAATTTATTCAATATTTATTCCGAACAAATATCAATTTTAGACTAAAAAGCATTATCAGTTGAAAAACATAAGCAATTAATTATATATTTTTTCACAATCACTTCCTCTCTTAATGATATTACTATTTTTACAGGTCACTTTAATGTTTGATTTCCATAAGCTTTTTCATTGAATCAATTTAGTGATCTTTCATTTCAATGTCTCTTCTCAAGTAACTAATTTTCTAGTTGTACATCTTCTCTCTTTCTTCATTTTAATCTTAAAGCTCATTTATGCATTTATAAAATCAAAATATTACTTATATTTTTGTATAAATCTGATAGTTTTTTAGATTTCTAAAGTTTTGTGTTTTCTTGTTCCATAATCTCAACTTGCTTTGAATTTATTAAATCAACCTACTTTTTCATCTTTTCCATGCTCTCGTATTACTTTAAATTTTCTTCTTCCGTTTTCTTGACTTTGGAAGTATAAATATCTAATTAGTCTTGTTAAGATTTAACTTTTAACTCGAGTCTATTGTTTTAGTTTTAGATATCGAAGAAGTAAGACTTTAGTGACTCAAAAACTCGCATGATTGGAGATTGTTTAACGAGATAAGATTAGTCGCTTTGATTGTGGTAACTTGATAGAGTCAAAGTATTTTATTTTGTCTATTTCAGCAAGGCCATGATGTTTGAAATAATTAGTAGAATTATATTGTTTTGCATAAAAGTTATTAATGCAAAATGAACAATATCAAACTTTATATTGATCGTTGCAATTATGATAAAGTTAAAAAAAATTATCAAAGTAAAGCTATTTAATGAGGAAAATATAAGGGAATTTATAAAATTACTTTTTTTTCTAATTCCATAATCTTATCTATTAATAATAGCAGTTTCCCAGAAGTCTTTGTTGTTAACATAATTATCCATGACTCTAGTAAAAATTAATCCATTTTAATCTTTTATTTTCATCATTTTCTTAATTCTGTTAATAAATATAACAGAGTGAGCTACTTTCTTAAGCTGCATAAATCTCTATCTAAAATTGGAGGATTTTTAAGTTTATGACTCAGGTAATAATGATATTATTTTATCTTAGATTTTCTATAATTATTGCCTATCTAAGTTATGAACTTATTTTTGCAACTATAAACTATATATTTTATCAAATGCTTGAGTAATTAGACTTTGGTATAGTTCTACTTTCTAGTTAAACTCTAAATTTATTTTCTCTAATTTTCTGATTTTTGTCTCAACTTTAATTTCAAATTTTTGTTTTTCATTTTTAAGCTAACTCAGCTCTTCCCTTAATTTTCTGGTTTCCTAATGAGCTGAATCTAAAATTTTAGACTAATCATTGGTAATCTTTAATTTCTACTCTTCTCCTTTGCTAAGTTAAATTACCAGCTTTTATCTTTATTCTTATACTTCTTTTTGTAAGGCTTCAATCTACAGCTTATTTTGCATATCTTACTTTGACAAATACTAAACGTGCTTTGTTACAAATTAAATAATTTCCTCGAGAGAATTTTATTAGTTCTATATGTCAGATTTTGGAGGTTGAGATTTACGGTTTATAATCACATCTATTTAATGTTTGATATTAAGTAACTAATTTATTGTAGAGATCTTATACTTCTCAAGCTCTTTATCTTAGCATACTTATGATTGAATATCTTATCTCAAGCTCCTAATTGTGTCTTCTTAACTTCTTATCTTATCTAATTATTCAACTATAACCTCTTGATTTTTATCAATAATTTGCTACAAAAAATGCTATTAATCCTTCTATCCTTAAAGTTTTTCATCAATAATCTTGATATGCTAAGAATCTTGTCTTGATTTTTACTACAGTTCGTTAATTTTTTCATCAATTTAAGTAAGAGTTTTCTTTAGTTAAATGGCAGGTCATCTATAAGAGTGTTCTCTTCATCTATTTGTAATCCAAGTTTTACTTAAATAAATTTGACATCCTCTATTAACTTTTACTAGTCTCCTGATTAAGCCATACTTTGAAATAATTAACTTCTTACTTCCTCTTAAAGCTTATTTAAATTTTCTTTAAGCCTTAAATTTTCTTTAATTAGTTCGTAATTCCTATGTTCCTAATCCACTAATGTTTTCTTAAGTTAAATTTATTGATGCTATTGTTATTCGCTAACATAATTACTATTAAAAGTTTAAACTCTGCTGTTATACTCTGATGGTAACATATTGTGAAACTAGGAAAGCGAGAGATTTTTTTACTTTTCCTCCTCGATCTAGTTCTAAACACTCTCCAAAGTGTCTTTCATAAAAGAAAGTTACTCTCTTAGTTCTGGCATAATTTAAAGCTCAATTTAAGACTTTTAGAATTTCTTGTTGATTTCCTTATGTTAATTCTCCCATTCTTAAATTTCATTGAGCAACTTTTATATGTTAAGTTCATGCTCTTTTATCTATAGCTCTTGCTCTTAAACTTTTTCGATTGCTTAGAGTCTATAATCTCTCTCTATACTCAATTCTTCCTGTAACTATCTCTTTTCTGAAACCAAAGATGAAACTCTAGCTTTAAGTTTTGTAATATTTTCATCCATCGTAATTCTAGTTTTTGAATTGCTATGATTAAGATGCTTGTTATTCAGTAATTTTTATTATTGTAGGAATACATTTGATTTGGGAAATTAAATTAAAAATAAATAAATATTAATCTAAATTATTGGCAGTTAACTTTCTGGAAACCCTAGACAATATGGTACTTGTTCGATAGAGAATTCAAAATTAGCTGGACTTTACTATTGGCGGTACCCCTCTATCTCATCCCTGGAGCGAGATAACTCGACTTTAATTTTGAGTAATTTGTTTAGTTGATTTTTATGTCATAATTAAAGTCGAGTTATCTCGCTCCAGGGATGAGATAGAGGGGTACCGCCAATAGTAAAGTCCAGTTAATTTTGAATTATCTATCAAAAAAGTACCATATTGTCTAGGTTTCCAGAAAGTTAACTGCCAATAATATAGATTAATATTTATTTATTTATAATTAAATTTCCCAAATCGAATGTATTCCTACAATATTGGTTAATGAAATCTACTGATACTTTGCTTCCTTTGATTTTATTTTTGTTAGTTTTGGCTTTCTTAGTATCTTAGAGTCTAGATGAAAGCTTGTATAAATTCTCTTTTGAATCTTGGCATACACTATCTGCTTGCAAAATTTCATCATCATCATAATCTATTATGTTCATTTTTATACATGAAGAGCTTTCCTTTCTTGTACGAGAAGTAGTTTACTCGCTTTCGCCTTAGTACTTATTATGCTAAGTTTACTTTACAATATATGGAGAGTGAGACTTTGTAGGTTTTAAAACTGACTAAGAAATGTCACCTAGGTTTAAATTGCAATTGCTTTGTTCTTTTAATGTTTTTTACTTCTAATTTAGAGATTGCTTTTTCTTTATTTAATTCTTTTGCACAACATTTTTGCCATGTTCTAAACTATTTTCTAGCATTGAGATTTGTGTCTTTAGCACTTCGACTTATTAAACGTAATCATTAAAATGTAAAAGTTTTGTTGTCAAATTTTATTGCTATGACATCTTTTTATTCAATTCCTCCTAATTAACAATTAAGATGTGATAGATAAATTTACATTAAGCATTTGAATTTAAAGCTGTTGATTAACGACTATATCCCCAAGCTAGCTTTCTTATGTGCTGCCCAAACTTGAGGCTTTATTTAGAGTGAAGTCGCTCTATTATTTCTTATGTAAAAATTAATCTTAACCAATTTTAGGTTAAAGAGGGATCTGTGAAGAATTGGTATCTTATAGTAAATCATTCATATTTAGATCTCTTGATCTTTAAAGCAAGTTTTAAACATGCTAACGTCTCTAAGTATTCATTTCAAAATAAATCAATAATAACTATTTGAAATTCGATTATTAAATTAGAATATTGGTTATGATAATTTTCTCTAAAGTGTCTTGTGAAAACTTTTTCTTTAATTAAGTCCATAAAATCTACTAATCTTTTTCTTTTGTAAAAGTTAGTTCAATTAACTCCATGCTGTTCATTTCAGAAATTTTCTTTGATTCATCAATTATTGTGAAAAAGAATTATGAGCAAAATTGTATTTAAATTCCATAATTTATTGAATTAAATTTAAGATATATGCTTAAATCACAATAGAGCTACTTTCCAGCTCAAATCTTAGTTAAAATAAAATAAATATTAATGTAAATAAAATTATGCTTTATTTGATTAACTTTTGTATTAATTATTAGTTTATGGTGTTTAAAACATTGAGCTTGGACTCAAAATCATTTTTAAGCTTCATAAAATATTTATTGAAAATTTGGCATGTTTCCTCATCTAGCCCTTCTGTAGGTGCAAAATAATAAACCTCCAACAAGTCCCTATTGGGATCTCGCTGATTCTATTACAAGTGTCCATGAGCCAAAGCAGCAGCATTTTATTTCAAATTTTACTATTGATTAGCTTACTTTTAAGCTTAAATTTGCCTGTTTTAAAACATCACATCCTCTACTGCTCTTAAATGAGAAATTTCTTTTAAGTAGTTCTTTCTCATGGCACCTATCAAATTTTTAGACTACTCATATCGCAGCTGAAATTTCTTCATCTAGTCATTGATATCTTTAAAAATAACTTAACGATCTTCGTCCTTATGAAACCTTGAAATTCCTACTTTTTGCTTTTATTATGCTAATGAGTTTTGAAGTTATTTCTATATCATATTCTCTATCATCTAACTGACAAGTTCGAATACTTGGGTAGTCATTTTTTCTGAAATTCTGCCAAGCAAACTCTCATACTATAAGAAAATAAGTTAAATTTAATTATTCACTTACCTCATTTAAATAAGTTTGCTAGTATCTCATTACATCAGAGACTACGAAATTATCATTGTTGTATAAACTATCATACTCACTTATTCCTTAATTTTTAGGCTGATTCTTCTACATTTATATATAAAAATTAAATTTTAGAGATATAAGACTTTGCTTTTAATTATTATAAAAAACCCTTTTAATATATCATATAATATCTTGTAAAATTCACAAGTTAAATAACTATAATATTCTACAGAATGTAGCTTTCATTGTAAATTACCTCTTTCCTCGCATATTTAAACAAATCCTTCTTGAATGGTTCCATTGATGCATAAACAATAGATTCTATGAGAAGAGGTGACACTAAATTTTATTATTGACTCAAATTATTGTTAATGTTCATAGAGTCTAAACTTTGAATAGAAGGTTGCAGGTTATTTTAGAAAATATTTATAGGTTAATAAATTTTATAGCTCTTACAAAATTCCAGAAAAATAAACTTTTTATTGAATGCCCAAATTTTAAAAAAATAGATAAATTTTGATAAGACTAATTCTCCCATGTTTGCATTTTTCGAATTACTTTGATCTTAATTTAGTGATTAATTAACTGATTAATTGTGTAACTGCGAAGTAAAGTCAAGGTTTTTATTTCCCGAGTTATTTTTTGAGCTCATTAAATATTGTGGAGTGGCACTCGGTTTAATTTAACCAGAGGTATTAGACGCACTTCTTAGGTTGGTAGTATGAATATTTTAAGGAGTTGTCATTTAAATTCAATTATAATTATAAATTCATAAAATAATCCCAATAATTTCAATAAAATATATTGAAATTTACCATTTATGGGTACTAAATTGCAGATTTTAATTGTGAATTAGGAATAAAATAGCCAATGTTATGTATTAAAATTATAATGAAAAAACAAACAATTTGATAAGTTTCATGCTGATTAAAGATCCCAGTAATTTATATAGCCATTAATATCTGAAGTAGAAATTACTGATGGAGCACCTCCTCTGCTAGCGTATATTTTTTTATTAGAAAATTATCCGTAGAATATAAATTTCGAATAAAAATTTTAAGAATCTTTCCAATACTTTTAGACAGTTAATGTAATTTTGATGTTTAGTACTCATTTCTCTCATGCCAACATCTTCATCGAGTTTAACACCTGAAGCTTTCTCAGTTTCACTTCTCTTAAAGAAAGCCTGAGCATTATCAAAACTTCCAGAACTAATCGCTTGATCCTTCACTTTGTTGATACCATCATCTAGATATTTCACAAACTCCCAGTTTGATCCATTTTTCTTGAATACAAAGGGCACTTTATCATAACCACATGCGATATAGGTAGTTTCATTAACAAAGATACCGTTTAAGAATGGGTTTCCTTTATAGAGGACTTTATCTGGTTTTGCCTTCACTTTCTAAGCTGCTTAAGATATATCGAAAAAGTTTAGTTCGCAATCATGAGTTGCATAGCAAAAGAGGCTAGAGTTTTGAGAAAAAGACACATTGTTTACCCAGCCATTAGAAGAGAATATCAACAGATTTTCACCGAATGAAGTCACACCTCCAAATGGACCTTGGGTTTAATCATTATCTACTCCTCTAACAAAACAAGTTGTTATTTAACAAGTTCCATCAGTGGATCCTGAAGCACAAACTTTACCTGACATAGGATCAAACCTTACACTCACCACAGATGATTTATGTAATGGCTTTCTACTGAGAGCTTAGCCTATCCAGAAGTTATTTGCTGCTGAGAAATTTCCAATGAATACATGCCCTGAAGCTGCTCCAACAATAAATTTAGTTCCGTTATTGTTCCATGCAGCATCAATGTTGGCCTTGGTCTCTTTTACTATTGCGAGCTATGGTTTCAAACCGACAAACTCTTTGCTTTCCTCCCATACAATTACACCTCTATCAGTGGAACTTGAGAGTAAAAGATTTGTTTAAGGATGCCAATCAAGTGAACTCACAGGGTTAAGATGCTATATAATTATGATGAATGACATAAAAAAATCTTCTTACTTCTCTGAGAACTTGAATTCTCTCCCACTTGGAAGTATCAGCAGTTGAATTAGTTTTGAAGATCCATATTTCTTTGTTTGTTGGACACACAGCGATTTTTGAACAATCACTGTTCCAAGCGAAACTTGAAATACCGGGATAAATCCTATTTGTGTCTTGAGGAGCTGCTGCTCTAGATTGCATCTTTTATTATAAAGATTTTATTATAACTTTACTTTAAATTTTTCTCAATCTTCTCAAATGAAAGCGAAAGTGAAGTGCGTTGATAAATAACCCAATAAATTCTGATATAAATGTAATGAATTTTTTAAACATGACCCATTAGTATTTATCCGAATAAAACCTATTTAGTAATTTAATATTTGTTTTTATTGATATAGTTAATGGATTAAAGATTGTTATGAAATTTTAAACTGTGTTGATAGATTTATTTTATTTTTTATATTAAATGTTTGAAATGCGATGTTGATATTTTTATATGATATGAGATTTATGAAAATATTGTTTTATAAATGTCATATCATTGAAAATTTTAGTAGCATCAAATAATTTTATATAATAAAGTTACTAAAATTGATTGTTATAAGGAATATTCTTTTGATCATTTAAGAGTCTCAATATGGAGACTTGATATCTTTATACGTATTTCTAAATAAGTTTAATTTAAAAAATATTTATATTTTAATTTAGTTTCAATTATTTGCATTTACTGTGAATAAAACTCATACGAATAAATAATTATTATTTTGAAAACTAAACTGAATTATTCTGCTTTTTTACCCTGCGTACATAATTTAACTTCTCAATAAAACATCTAAAAAATACTGTTAAAGGGTTATGGGGTTTTGAATATGCTTTTATATATCCACTCTTACTCCTAATATTCATACCTTCTCGGCCTTTTGGCTAAGATCAAGTGTAGTATCTGTTCTTATCAGTGTGAAAACTGATAACGTCTCTACGGAGGCGCTATTTTCACATCAATTTCTTAGGGGTGTGAGTTAGCTGGTGCGCTAGCGTACCACTCTCTCTTACGGAGTCGCCTTGGATCACCACTTTCTCCGATGGTGGCTCACCCGTATTCAATTTTAAATGATAATGTTTGATTAGATTATAATTAAAATCACTAATTAGTTTATTTATAAATTTCTATTATATATTACATTTATTAAGTTCAACTATCATTATAATTTGAGTTACTTATTAAACAATATTATTTTAACTATAGTTGCAAAAAAAATGTTGTAATTGGAGATTGTGAAAATAAAATTCAAAATTAAAATATATTTTTTAGAAAAATTAAGAATGCGTAAAAAACGAAATTCCTTTTACTTGAAGACCTTGTGTGACTGTTTGAATGTTTGGTTTTAACATCTTTTGTGGAAAATATAAAATTTATGTGTCTAATTAATTTTGAGGAACTTTGGTAATCCATAAATTACGAATTTAAAGACTTTTTCATTTATGGCTATCATGATATGAATCATAAAGATAATATGATAAACTTTTCACCTGTAATTGTGATAAATATTGATTCAAATGGAGCATTAAGAGTTGAAGGTATCCAGATTTTGAAATGAGTTAATTGAAATATTTTCAATTTTACAGAAAAAGAGGGATAGATGGAAATTTTAATTTGGAATTTTGGGGATATATAGCATTATTTTTAGAATGCGACATTCCTGAGAATGAATACTACAGCTGCTATGTAATAAATTTTAAGATCCAAAAAATATACCAGTAAATAGACAAAATTAAAATTATATAAATATGGTTCAGCAGAATTTTCTAAATTAAACCGTTAAAAAATATTAAATTTCCCATTTGGGGGGGAGTTTTCTGCCAAGTAACTTTTTTATGAAATTTATTTATAATTAAATAATAAAATATTATGACCCATAAATAATTAAGAGGATATCATATTAATGCTTAATTAAATTCCAGAAAATATATTAATACACGTTGTCTAACATTATATAGGTATGGAAAGAGTACTATAAATTAAATCAGGATTTTAAAAATAATTGGATACAATAATTGGCATAACGAGAGCACTGAGAGAACAATTTAATGGCTAAGAGACAAAAATTTACTTATATCACAAGAAATATATTAAAGTTGCTGGAATAGTATGATAATATTTAAAAATAAAACAAGGGTAGATGGTGAAGAATTTAGATGTTACCGATGTAACATTAAGGTAAGTGTAAGGAAAGATTCAATATTTGATTGTTTTTAAAAACTCCTATAATTGTGCTAACAAGAATCATCTTCGTCTACTTCATCGAAGGTAACATGCTACTCAAATCCACAATATCCCTAGGAAAACAATTTAAGAATAAAAAATATAATTTCAATTCGTTCTATAAGAGCAATACTTTATGAGTTAAGAAATAGAATATCAGATTGGATGAAAATGAGTACTATTTAATATTACAATTAAACCTTGAAGTAGTAGAAATTGATGAATCCCTCTTTACCCATTGGCCTCTTTCAAATTAAAGGAGAAGAAGAAGAGATAGATAAGTGTGGGGTATATAATTATTTGGGAGATATAGCAAGGAGATAGTAGTCTAGTGTGTTAATAACAGGGATGAAAATACACTAAGAAATATAGTAAGATAGTATGTTGCAAGGGGTACCACAATTATAACAGATGGTTGGAGAGGATATGAATTCCTTAGAAATAATGGCTACCAACATGGAACTTACATTCATTAAGCAAGAGGAGGATATAGAGGAAAGGTAGGGAGATAAGTACTTGCAGTTCAAATTACAACTAATAGGATTGGAAATACTTGGAATAATCTTAAATACTAAAGAAATATATATAGCGGATCAATTCCCCCCTAACTTGCTCAAGAATTTGTTTATCAACTAGTATTCAGAAGAAATGAAAGTATACTTGGATGGTGTTTGTAAGAAAAATCAATTGAGATATTGACTAATTGAACGTTAAACTAAATGTATTTAAATATAAAATAACCGTATTAATAACAATGAATCTAGTCCGGAAGTTGGTTGATTTTTGTTATAAGAATTTATTAAAATAAAAAAAATATTTTGACAGGAAACTTCCCAAAAATTTTTTTTTTATCATTAACCTTGGTAAGAAACATTCCCCCTCCCATTTTTTAAAAAATAAAACTTAAATTGTTGTTATACAGCAAATAATAACTAATAATTCATTAAAGATATATATTTACAACTTATTTGCAATATTTAAAGAAAATTCTTCTTCTTAATGATTGAAAAGTCAAGATTTTTAACTCTTTAATTATTTTTTGTAATAAAAAAATATTCAAAAGTAATACTCACCTGAGTTTAACCTAAGGTATTGACAAACTTCTTAACTTGTTGGGGGGTCTGAATAATTTAAGGAGTTTGTCTTTAATTAAATTATTTATATTTTAAAAAAATAAATAAATGTTAAAGTAAGATTTAATATAAATAAAGAAACGGTAAAGCATCCTCACAAATTATTTGTAATTTTATTTTATGTCTTAAAATAAGATTATAATATTGTGAAAGAAAAAGCTAAAGAAACTCCCGTTTGATGCCTTTTTATATACATATAATAAAAATTAATTTAAAAAATATAAAGAATTAAGCCATTTTAATTTTTAATCAAGATTTTACAAGATATAAGTTTCAATAATTTTTGTTAAATCAATAAATAAATACTAATTTTAAATATTTTTAGAATTTAAAAGTGAGGATAGATTTATAACTTTCCAAATCTTTATTAATATTTTTATATCTAACGAGTGACTTTGAATGCTATAGCTAAAGCTATTTATTGTCTGCACATTTAATATTTTTATGTGCTACTGTTTCTGAGGATTTAATATTCTAAAAGATCATAAATATTATTGGAATTGACTGAGTAGGGAGAATACTTCCCCAAATGAGAAATTTAATATTTAGAAACAATATTTAAGCATTTATTAATAATTATTATATCTTATGTATTAAAAGTAAAAAATAAAATAAATTATAATATATTCAATTTGATCTAAGATCTCATATTTTGTTTATGACATTATAGATGAATTAGAATTAATTGATATAGCACTTCTAATTCTAGATAATATTACTTGATAGGTATTTCAATAACATATGTTATAAAATTTAATAGGGACTTTCTAAAGAAGACTTTGAATAGTAAAAGTTATTTTTTATTGTTAGCACTCATGTCTTTCATCCTAGCATCTTCATGGAGATTTATATCATTATTTTTATTAATTTCAACTCTTGAAAGAATGCCTGAACATTAAAAAAGCTTTTGCACTAATTGATTTATCATTAATTTTTATATGACACCTTCAAAGTATTTAAAAAAATCTTAGATAGAACAATTTTTCATAAATAAGAATGGCTCTTACAATAGGTGCAAGCGATATAAGTACATCATTGACTAAGATATCGATTCGAATGAATTGCCTTTAAAAAGTTTTCTTTTGTTTGGCTTTACTTTTAACTTTTGAGAAGCTTGAAATATATCGAAAAGTTCATTAGCAATCATGTTTACAATAGCAAATATGCTGGAGCTTTGAGAAAATGAGACTTTGCTTACCCAGGCATTAGAAGGAAATATCAACAGATTTTAACCAATCAAACCTCATAAATAAATTATAGTGATTTGATTTGTAGGTTTAATTAGGATCTTATTGTGGTTAGTATAGGTTTTTTTCTCTCAATATCATATCGACTATCATTAAAACTATTAGACTTTAAAGTATTGAACAACTTTCCACTAATTATTTTCAGGTTTCGTGATATGGGCATCTCTCTTTTGATTTTAGCTAATATTTATTGAATAATTGTATTATTACTTTTAGACTCGAAATTTTCTTTATTTACAATAAATTTTTTTATAATAAGTGAAAAAATAAATTATTAAGTTTATAATTAAATGAAATGGGTGTTGTTAAAAACATAAAACTTTAGACACTCAAATGAAGCAGCACTTACATTTAATACATCTATAAAGTCCTGGTACAAGAATAATGATTAATAAAAGCTTATTACGGAAAAGATGAAATTTTTACTTAGGTAATTTTTCCTTGAATAAGCGAAGATTCAGACTCAGAAAGTAAAGTGATTCATCATTGATTTATTAAGCGAGAAATTATTTAAAATTTCTGAATAAGCTTAGATATAAATTCCGCAATTAGAAGTTCATCATATTTGTTAATAACCTTTCAATTCATTAGTCTAGGCTATCTTCAAAGAAAGCTAAAGTATGGCTAAAAACAACTATTATTAAAATAATTTATTATTTTTTCATTATTAAATGTTATAGATTTTTGCTATAGTTAATACAAAAGCTATACTGTAGGAACACATTCGAAATTGGGAAATAAATTATAATTAAATTAATAATGAATCAAAACTGTGGCAGTTAAAGTTGGCCAATTTAAACGATCTTGGGCTCATTCGATAGAGAATTCAAAATTAGCTGGACTTTATTATTGGCGGTACTATTTTATCGCATCCCTAGAGTGAGATAACTTCACTTTAATGTGAGTGTATAATTTAATGATTATAGAGGCATTTAATTAAACTAAAGTTATCTCACTCTAGGGATGCAATAAAATAGTACCGCCAATAATAAAGTCCATTTAATTTTGAATTCTCTATCGAATGAGCCCAAGATCGTATAAATTGGCCAACTTTAACTGCCACGATTTTGATTTATTATTAATTAATTATAATTAATTTCCCAATTTCGAATGTATTCCTACAATATCATTAAACTAAATTAAAAAAATAAAAAAATGAATTCCTGGAGAAGACTAAAAGAGAGAAAAAATTGCATGTTTTTAATAAGCTTTAAATATCAATAAATTTCAGTTTGATCTTGGCAATTGTTTAGAAAATTACTTAATTATTATCTTTCAAAACAAGAAATGTTTAATAGCAGTTGGCAAATATGCATTCAAGACATACCTTTTAATTTTCTCAGAAATATGAGCAGTTCTAAAAGAGTTTGCCAACGATACACGGTGCTTCGAAGTATAGAGAATAAATGGCGCTTTCATAGGGTTTGATTTATCACAATTTGCAAGAAAATTTGAAAAATTATTCTAAATGTTTATTAATATGCCCAGTAGAATTAAATTACTTATATACAATCTCATATGATTAAGAGTTTCACGGAGTTTCATGACTTATTGGCTATGTTCATAAAGATTTAAAGCCCTAGTATGTAAGACTGAACATCTATCTATTGGAAGTTGTTGGTATCAATTTTAATAGAGTCTTGAGTTAAGAGGTTGTAACTAATTTAAGGTTCTTGGATCCCCTCAATATTTTCCTATCAGAATCAAGTTACTAATGGCAAAAAAGTGGGATGTATGGGCAGTTTCTGGAATATTATTAGAGCGAATATGAAAGAAGGATTATTTTGGTACCAAGAATGAAAATTAGATTTAATATAGCTTTGAAGCATAGCGAGAAAGATGATGTTAGAGGAGAAATAAAAATTAGTAGAAATAATAATCGTGGTCCTTCTTATCCTACGTAAATATTTAGATGATAAACTTAAACCAGAAGGGAGAGCATTATTCTAGAGGATAAATTAGACAAGTTAGGAAAATTCCTTTGTTTTGAATAAGCTGATAATCATTAAAATTTTCATAAATCGCGCATTTTCTTAATTCCCTCAATTAGACAACGACTACACCCCACAAATAAAATAACTAAAACATCTAGCTTAGGGGCTTAGGGGTTTTGATTCAACTTTTTATTATAAAGATTTTATTATAACTTACTTTAAAATATGCTTAAATCATCTCTATTAATATGTGAAAATCATTAATAATATAGCGCAATAATTTATGATTTAAATGAATGAATTTTTAAAAAAAATATGACCCATTAATATTTAACGGAATCTGGGTATAAATACCTATACTTCCTCCTAAAATTCATACCTTCTAGGCCTTTTGGCTAAGATCAAGTGTAGTATCTGTTCTTATCAGTGTGAAAACTGATAACGTCTCTACGGAGGCGCTATTTTCACATCAATTTCTTCGGGGGTAGGACAGTTGGTGTGCTTGCGCATCACTCTTACAGAGTCGCCTTGGACCTACACTTTTTCCTATGGTGGCTCACCCGTATTCAATTAAAAAGGATAATGTTTGATTAGATTATAATTATATCACTAATTATTTAATTATAAACAACTCATTATAAATCACACTAATTAAGTTCAATGAATTTATAATTTGAACTACTAGTTTAAGATGCCATTAACTCCAATTAAATAAGGTCAAATTAATTTTAAGTTAATAAGTTTGAATATATTCTCAAACTCCTTAATCATTTGCATGATATAGAGAAGGATTTTAATTTTGATTAGATAATCTCAAAGTATAATTTGTGAATATTGTAGATTTTGATAAAATTTTCAATTTTTCTAAGAAAAAATGTAAAAATCATTAATTTGTAATTTTAAAATTCGAAAAGTTAACGAAATGTTCCATCAAACTTTTGAGAATTTATTGAGATTATTTGAGTTTTACTATGAAAATGACTTAATTAGTTTAAAATATATTTCATATTTTGTAAATATTATTAGTCTAAAATAAAATGAATGTTCATATTCCAATTATCTAAAGTAGAGTTTAGACAGGATAATCAAATATGGTTGTCTTGCATTCTAAATTTGATTAAACCCATTACCCTGAAATTACTAATAAAGGTTCTTCTCAAAATTCTAAGTAATTAACAATATTTGAATCCTATGTATACAATGAACCGCTATTAAAGGAAAGTACAACAATTTAAGCTGAGTAAATAGACAAAAAAATAGTCAAGCAAAGAGCTATATCAAATTAGCCAAGTTGATTGCAGAAAAATAAAAGAGACTCTCGATTAAGATAGCTTTTTATGAAATAAGTAGAAGAGGAGGTTCAGTTCGAAAATTAAATTTCCTTTAGACTTAGAAAACTGCAGGATATTCATAAATTTAAAGGGCACAATAAAACCAGAAGTTATGCAGAGCAAGAGGTAAGCAATCAAGAAAGCTATATAGAAAATTAGTAAAATCGAATCAGAACTATTGACACCTGCCCTAATTTTGCTCATATGTGCTAAACTGTCAGATAAAAACAGAATTTCAATCAAAACATTGACATATCAAAGAGAAAAGTTAGAGAATTAGAAACTTAATTTAAGGATACTATAAAGAGCACAAGAAGAATGAAGTAAACCTTAAACGCTTTATTTGGAGGTCTTTCAACTTTGTCCTCACACCAAGATAAGTATAGCAATAACGTAGAATTTATTCCAAAGAAATTTTAGCCAGAAGTAGAAGTAAACGGAGGCAAGCCTCAGAAGTTTCAAGCACAACTGTTTGAAAATTTTCCAGTTTCAATGACCGCTGCAGCTGCTCAAGTTTACCCTTAGAAACTTGAAACTATGACTCTTTTTAAAAAGGTGAATGAAAACATCTTGAAGCAGTAAAATTAAGAACTCATGAAAGGAAAATTGATTAAACTCGTTGAGAAACTTAACTAGGAATTACCTCAAGAATAATAGCAAGATACTATGTTTAAATCACGTTTCTTGAAGAAGAAAAATTCTGACAAAAGAATGTGTTCATAAAGTACCTTAAGACTTATTAAAGAATATGAGAAGTAAAATAGATTAGGTCCTTAATTTTGGTAGAACAATCAATTTGTGGAAAGAAGCCCTGCTGAACACAAGAATGAAATTATATCTAGAACTAGAAATTAAGAGAATAGAAATCTTAATCAATAATTTAATGCTGCTCAACAATTAATGAGAGAAAAATTTGGGAGAACATAAAACTAAGATTTTTAAGGCCACAGACCTCTTATTCAAAGTGATGTTGAAATTCCCTCAAGATTTTCACATCCTAAGATAAGCAACAGCTAAAATAGAATTAATTCAAACTAAAAATTTAGATAGTCTTTTTAACATAACAAATTTCTAAACAAAGACATCGATATGCATTTAGGGAAGTATTAGATATCAAAGAAAACTTTCAAGAAATAATAACGACAGATATTAAAAGAGAAGTAGTAATAAACTAGTTTTCCCATTGAGGGTTTTCAAATAGGTGATGATCAAATGAATGAATGGGACTAACTCTCATTAAAAAAGTTTGAGTTAACAATAAATTGAACACTATACTTATCAATTTGTATTTAGATTTACTGCATATTTTTGGGTTTTTAGATAGACTGTAATTTTTGAGAAATTGTTTAAACAATTAAATCACAAACCAAAAATATAAAATCCAAATAATAATAATAACATATAGGTGCAGAACATAGAAGTATACTCATCTTTTCAAATTTGCAAACATTGAAGGTGTAGTGGAGGAAGTCAGCATGTTTTTTTGAACGTGCCTATTAATCATGCTCTAATCATGAAAAATTTTATTAAAATAAGTGGCCAATAACAATTTTTTAAATATATTATCAAAAGTGAGTTATAGAATGATTTAAGAATATTTCATTATCCTTGAAACCATCCTTTTATCATCTTCTCTCTTTCTAAGTAGATACACCCTCTCCAGTTTTTAGCTTTTTTTATGCGTGCTCGTTTTCTTACCCGACTCTGCTCTGACCAGGTAAGTAAAAATAAAATAATTTAGATATTTTTTTTGGGATCCTAAATTTTTAATGTGTGGTACTACATCCTTTGTTCAGAAATATTTATTATTTTAAAAATTCTTAATCAAATTGTTATTAATATCTTATTTTAATCAAATATTTCATTAATACTGCTTGGCTCCATCAACTTTTTCCAGTTTGCCAAAGTTCTTCAGAGATCTCACATAGTGTAGTTAATTCACAGCCATAGATAGAGGTCTTAAGTCTTACAAGCTACTCTAAATTCCACCTCTCACAATATCATCATCCGATTCAAGGTCTTCATCTCCACCCTAAATAAAATAAAAACGAAAAAATTAATTACACTTGGCTGCAAATTATTATCAAATTTGGTAAGGTCTCCAACAGTAAACACTTCTACATCTTGATAAATCGGGTAAACTTATTCATTTTAGTCAGAATCTTAAAGTTTTATAACATTAAGAACTTGCTAATCTCTTGGATTAAAATATTAAATAAAAAGTAAATTTTTGATTCCTCAAAATCATTCTATACGATGGCTCATAGTAATCTACTTTCTTAGGCATTGCTTGTTGAAAGGAGTTCTGATGTTGAGGTTAAGTTGGCTGCTTTGAATACAAATTATTGAGCTGTCTTTTCTAACCAATGACTGGGATAGATCCATGAAGGTTGTCCATCATCTTAGAGTAGTACTATTACTTCATTTTTGGGTTTGATCTCTTAGCATCTTGAGAGAACTCTTGCTAATACTCTTAGTAAAGTGGATCATTTTGTAATTCTTCTGAGATATCTTGGCTGAAAAGATTGAATTTAGGCTTTTGCTTTGCTTCTTCAAATGGATGAATATTCTCTTTATTCTAGTCAGGGTAAAGTAGAGCTTTGGCTGTTGTAGCTGGCATGTCATCGCCCTTTGCAGAAACGAAATCATCTTCCAAATCGCTTTCAGTTTCATCATCATCATACTTATTCCCATCGGAAACTTCATTGATATAACTTAAATGGCTGCCACTTGAAGTAGGTTCTTCTATGGGTGATAATCCTTCGAAAACCTTTTTAACCAAAGAGTTTACAGTTTCTAAGCTTTGTTTTCTTGCATCTTCACTTGAAAATATCTTTTAATTTTTGAATGATTGATTAGATGATGAGAAGTTTGACTATTTTTGACTTGTCTACTCAGAAAGTTACTTTTGATTTGATTGGAGTGATTTATTTGGGATTTGCATATTCTTGATAATGTCAGAAATTTGTGGTTTTATGCCTTGAGTTCTAGTGGAGTTTGATTGTGATGACTTATAAATTTTCCTGTTCTAAATTTCCTTCAAGTACATTTACATATTCTTTTAGTTTTTCATCAAAAATGGTGATTAAGTCTATGTATTTGCCTATTCATGAAATATCTGCGAAAATTTCTGATCAATATTTGCATAGCTATTTTTGGCAATGACTTGAGGTATCTAGAGATTATCTTTCTTATCTGATACATTCAAATCTTAGATGTAACAATAAATTAAATAATGCGAAGAGCTTAAACCTTTCTTTAGTAAGCATCAGCACTCAATTACTTGATGTCTGATTACTTTTAAAATTGCTTGTTTCCTCGAGGGCTGCTCTCAAAATTTAATTGATCAGACATTCTTGATTTGAAAGGGCTTATACTATGATTACTCTAGTCTACTTTTCCTCCAAATAGGTTGGTTTTCTTGCCTTGATCTGTTGCACTCTATAACCTCTTCTATTCTTGAAGGCTTGATAGAGGCAATCTGTTTAGAAAACTGAAATTTCCATTTGTCACACCGCTAGTTCTATTTGAGTTTGAATAAGGATTTGTGGTAAACTCTGTAGAAAAAGTGCCACTTTCTCTCTTAGGCTCACGTCCAAAGGGAGTTTAGCAAAATTTGTCTGGCTTAGAATTTAATCTGTGAAAGGCTGAATTTTCAGATTGTCCAATGATAGGGGACTTCATGACATTCTCTTTGAACTGATCTTGCTTTGGGAAAGGAGACTACTCATTGAAAATGCCTGATGAGCTGATTTAAGAGTTTGCTTCTTCTTGGCTTGATGGTTGAAACTAAAATTCGCTATTAATTTAAAATTATAATATTTTAGCTTAATCTCATAGTAATGTGTGAGAGCGATTGTTTTGCATCGTATCTTTTTTCATTGTCATACTCGTCTTCAAGACAATTCTAATTTGCGTTTACCATGCTTTAATTTTCAACTTTCTTCTTTTGAAAATTTAGCGCATTAATGTCTGTGCTCTACTCATGCAAATTAGAACTTAATCCATTGTTTTGATATGAGCTCATTTAGTTTTGTTTCTAGCCGAAGGTCATCTGAGTTTTGTAGCCAAATTGAGAGTTGTTCGAGTCAAAGTTGTTGGTACTCATGTTTGACAATAAGTTTGGGTTAAGGAAAAGCTGATCTGACTTCTGATTAGTCTGTTCATTTGAGGTCTGGTTTAAAGCTTAATTTGACATATTATCCAAATTAAAATAAAATTGATAAACTAAATTCAAAATTTAAATTTTGCCAAAATCTTAAACGATATATGTCACAAAGATTTTTGAGTTAATTTATAGAAAACAATAAAATAATAAAATCTAATATTACGAAAACAAATCATTTTAATATTTTACGATTTATGTTCCAATTATTCTTTTTTTAAATTAAAACAAATCGTCCAATAATAGTTTTAACTTTAAAATGTACCCAACATATGATGGTAAGAATTTAAATATCTTATATACATATAGATCCAAATGTAAAAAAGTATGCAGATTATGTGGGAAGAGATGCTTAAGTATACCTTGATGGTTTAAATGAGTATAGTAATTTTAAAAGTAAGTTAAATATTGCACATTAAGTTCTACAGTAATAAAGTTACATGTTTTAGGCTTGAATTTGTAAAATATTGGAATGGGAGATTTATTGAGACATGGAAATGACTATAAATACCTGTAAAAATAATCAGATCCAAACAACCCCATGACTAGAGCTAGAGCAACTGATTCCCAAATAGAGCCAAATCTTAATAATAGGTAGAATAATAACTATAACACAGAAACTGGTTAAGATCAGAATAATCAATTTAACCCTTTTATTACTCCCTTTGAAAATAACTAGAATTACAGCAAGCCATAAACAAATCAACGCCCATAATCATCTTAATAACAAAATAACGTTCGATATGCTAATAATATGGATACAAGGCGCATGGCAGATAGGCAAAAGCTTCAAAGTCAAAAGATAAATGATCCCTATAACCCAAATAATTACATTCCACCTCCTAAATAAGTAAATTAAGTACCTGTGTAACCCCCAAAAACTGAGTTTGACTAGATCAGAGAGCACGAATAAATGGAAAAAGATAGACGAGAGAAAGACCGAGAAAAAAGGAAAATGCAAGCTCAGCATAAAAGAGACAATCAAAGGAAATACGAGGCTCAAGCTAAGGATTTTGAATATCCTTAACCGAGAGGGTTTAACGATCCTTTTAGCGGTAAGGATGACGAATTTGACGATAAGGTTATTCAGAAATTTGGTGCTGATGGTATATAAAAACATCTTGCTGGAGATGATGTAAAACTACCTGACAATTTTTTCCATCCAGAAGAGAAAGTAATCATGAATCTACCGGAGAGCCACAAACAACAAAATTAAAGCCAAAACCTTTATTAATTACCATTATTTTTAAGTCAATTTTAAAACCCCTTTAATAGAGACATCAGCAACCAGTTTCCTACTAGAATGCCTATGGCGTTGCCTGACAATGACACCTTGGCCAAGAAAAACAAAGAACTTACTTAAAAACTTCTCCAAGCTCAGAAAGAAAGTGCGAAACAGCAAGTATAAATTGAAGAATTGGTAAACAAAGTCAAAGATTTGGAGTAAGATATATCTTTTGCTTATAAAAATTTCTTTTTAGCTAATTTAAGAATAAACTTAAGGAGTCCTTACTTGAAATGAATTAGAAGAAAATGGACAATTCATAGTCATTATATATAATTTTATAATTTAAGAATTTCTATTGACAATGAGAATAATGAGACTGAAAGATCCTATGATTCATCAAGACCTCTAAATAAAACTAAAATGGCTGATTTGGATTTTCTGAGGGAAATGCGAAATAAGCAAATGCAGAGCGATCGAGATACTTTCAGAAAATCGCTCTTTAATGGAGTTGATCTGATACATAATTTTAATAAAATTTATTAGCTGATAGACTTAAAGCATATAGAAAGAAGATGAAGAAAAATGTGTGCTAGAAATTTATAGAGTACATTTCATAAAACTTTGACAAACTTGTGCCACTAGCTTCTGATGTGAAAAAGATTGGGGTAAGGATTAATTTATTATAAAAATTTGAATAGTTAAGGTATGACAAATCAGTTGAGAGCTACTACACATTTTTCAGATATCTTGTTGGTTTAGCTATTCTTACATTTTTAATCTTTCTAACAATGCAAAGGGCTATAATATTATATTAATAACTGAAGATTAATGTTTTTGTTTTATTTAAAACTAATTTAAGGAAGTTAATTATTAATTTTAACTTGCTTTACTAGAAAAATTTTACAAAATAATTCCTTATTAAAATTTTATAATTCAACACCCCAATGCAAATCGTCTACCTTTACTATCTTTGGGACACTCGAACTTCATTTTGCGTGAGAATAATACCATGTATGCTACTCTTCAGTCGATATCCAAATGGCAAAGAACTCTACTACATATTTACTCTTATAGCTTTTATCCTCTTTGTTTTTGTTTGCAATATGTACAAGTGGATGAACTTTGATAAAAAGATGAGATGGGACGATCTCAATGGAGACAAAGAAAAAGTGATAAGTAAAATATTCTTTAATGCCTGGGACTGGAGCAATTATTCATTGTTTTAAATATCTGAGTTACTAGAATTAAAAACTGCCAAGTTAAGAGAAGTCAAATTGACTGTGGAAGAAGAAAAAATTAAGGGGAGGATTAAAAACAGAACAAAGAAGGAGAAGGCCAAACTTATTGCTTTAAGAACTACAACCTTCATCAAAATACTAAAAATTTTATTTTTATTCTATGTAGTGGATGGGCAGCTATTGTCGCTGTATATCTTTACGAAGCAGACATTGAGAGTTACTTCACACACATAAACATCATCAAATATATAGTAAATTTCATTTTCCTATTATAATTTTATAGGCAAGTTTTATACCTCAACTTGTTATAACCTTTGTAAATGTAATGATCCCAGCAGCACTCTTAAAAGTATCAACCTATGAGAAATGGGATTTTGTTAAAGACCTTATAAATCAGTAAATAGCTAGACTCTATTTATCCAAAATCCTGAATATAATCATAGTAGCAGTTTTAAATATTGAGTTGGCTACAAATCAATAATTCTTTAGAAGTTATACTTTGATAGCCTTCAGTCCAACTACTTATGATTGCAGAGAGGACTAGGCTGGACTTAACATGGTTAAACTGGTAATATTTAAATTTTAAAATTAATCGAAAGTTTTAGTTAATGACTGAAGCAATAATTACACCTTCGATATATTTAACAAAGGCTCTTGTGTTGTTTATAATGTTCAAAATTAGAAAGGCATAAACTTGGAAAAAAGATTACTAGGTATCTTAATCAATAGTGTGGCTAGTGTATTTCTAATCAATATTTTGGCTTTCACTTGCTTTCTTCCCTTATATAGCTCTACTGATGCCATTCGTTCTGTATATTCTATTTAAATTCTTCAAAATGGACATGAAATATTTCAAATTAAAACCTAGGTAGAGTTCTAATAGTCATCAGACTGGCTCCAATATTATGATTTTGCTGAATATATCATTTATGCTTATTATGATTTACTATGGATGCCTGCTTTATATACCAGTTAGTCATGAATAATAAACCAATTTAATTATAATATGGCATATTTATCTATGTTAAAGCTATTATTATACAGTTAAGCTTTAGGTTTACTACTTCAATCCAAATAAATAATGCGGTATGTTTGAGAGTGAAACCTACATGTTTAATGATTTAGATACACTTCTTACTACAAATGGGAGTATTTTATTGTGGATAAGGTACATAATATTCTTCTATCCAATCTTGTACTTATTAATAATGATTCTGGCTTCTGCTTTGAAATTCAAAACTAATCATATCTAAATATTAAAGCTTTCATTAATCGAAAGATAGCAAGCGTCTCAATTGATAATTGATGAATAAATAATTGAGCATAAATCTTTTATCACTAATTACAATTAGGGAAATAAATAAAATTAAGATCTGTAATTCAAATTATGAAACAAATGAAATTAATTTGAAATCTGAAATCTCAAATCTACAGAGATTCTTTTGATTATTATTATATAATACTGCTATTAAGTTTAACTAGCAGTCTTTTGTTCTATGTGATATTCCTATCAGTATTTTATTTTTATAATGATTTATTACTATAATGATTTTAGTAGTTCTAATCTTTCATTGGTATCTTAGATACGGTCTAATTAAATGGCGATATTGCAATTTAGTTGAATGAGAGATTATTAATGGAATCTTAAAAGCCTTAAATGCGAGATCTGTTAATAAATTATGTCTGGTTATTCATGGACTGAACTCCAAATATTTTGGACATAATTTGAACTGTTTTTGAAGTTTAAGTAATCTAAGGTTGTCTGCTTCGTGATTTATGTTTGATAGGTACTGAATAAAAATTTTCATTAAATTCTTAGATATAAGCTTAAGTTATACTTGCTTGATTATTTCTGCCAGTCTGTATTTATTTCATTGAGTAAGTGTTGATAGAGTCTCTTTTCTAGTTAAATAAATTTACATTTGAAGAGTCATATTTGCTTCTATAAGTGATTATCTCATCTTGAGGGCGTAGAGATTTTAAAGTTTCAACTTTCTAGAGTATGGTATTCGAAAATATTGTTTAGTCTTGAGTTTGCTTGATGAGATCTTCATTCATGGTTTTATTTAACTAATTCATATTATAATAAGAACTTGTGCTTTATTATTTTCTATTATTATTAATGAGATTTTGAGACTTTGGCCTATTCTTAATTGCAGAAAATTAACTTTAAATTTATTTTAAAGTTTTGTCCTCTTCATATGACCAGTCAAGTTAGCTTATAATTTTGCAAGTTTAATAAATTGAAGGTTTTTCAAATTTTTTACGGAAATCACTAATGACTTCCTCTTTATTTTTCTGCCTCGATTAAGTAAAGATGTCATTATTAAGTAATGTTTGTGGAGTTACATTTAGATCTATTGTGAAATTCTTTTCACTGAAAGAAGAATTGGGGAGTCTTCCAGGCCTTGTTTATTATAGTCGTCTATCACTTAAAACATCAATATATAAACAAATAAAGTGCAATTTTTAGCTGTTAAATTTAATAAAAATAAAAATAATTTCGAACTTCCACTTTTTCTATACAATAAAAAGAATGTTGATAAATTGGTAAATTTATGAAAGTTCAGTACTTTTTAATTTTATCATTCATTATAGAGGCAATCTAAATGTTGCAAAAAATTTAAAGATCAAATTTTATATAAAAAAATTTAATTATTTTAGAAAATTACTATTAATAGTCAGTAAATCTTCCAATTATTGCAAAAAGAATTATGGAAAAATGCGCTATTAAAACATAACTTATATTAGATTTTATTTATAATGAACAACTTTTCTTTTTCTATCTCTCCTTCTTTATTTCTAAAGGGATGGATAATTAGATTATGACATTTAGGGATAAATAATTTAAAATAATTTCATGAAATACTGAAGATATTTTGGTTTTTACTACTACTTTGTTCTTATAATTTCTAAGCTTCCTCATTAACGTAACTGCCAAAATTTTTGTGCTCATTTTACATACTTTAGTATTATTACAATTTTGGATCCTTATTTTGATATGATAATCCAGAATTAGTATAATATTGCTTGCTGGTTTCCTTATTTAGCAAATTATTGATTCGACCTCTATGCAAATGACTGAGTGAGAAGTTTTTATTTATAATCTGAATTATTCTTCGCTAGCTTTGCACTTCACTACTTTTACTATTTGTTAATTTTAGGAGACTTGAATTGAGTTACTCTATATATTGCTCTTAATTTTGAAGTTAAAGCTCTTGACTTATAGTGATATCAAAACTATTTTTGGCTTATTCCTGTTACAAAACAATGTATTATTATGAATGGCATTGTTTAGGGATCTCTTTATTGAAAGAAATAGATCTGGTCTTGATAGGGGAGAGCAGAGCTGTAATATTCTCATTATTTTGGGTTAGATCGGGGTCTTATGCTAGATTCATTTTAAGATTGTTCATTTTTTTGGATGACACACTTTTATTTTAGTTTGAAAGTTTTGATAAGTTGTAAGGATCCATTAAATTAATATTAATTAATAAGATTTTTATTTCTCATGATATTTAATTCACACTTTAGAGCAATAAAATTACTACCATTAAATTTATGAATACTTTAATGTATTTTTATTATTGAACAATTGATGCTTAGTAAAAATAATTAGGGAATTTTTTCCTAAATTTTTTCCTATAAAATTCTATTATACCTTGGTTAGACTTGACTATTTAACAAACCCAAGAATTTATTTTAAATGAATCTTGAAATTTTTATAATGTAAAACTGGGAACTTTATTTTTAAAATTAAAAAATATAAGTTGTCTTAAATTCTTCAAATCTAATGATTTAATTAATTTAAAAACTTCAACTATATTCAATTAATTTAAAATAATAATAATTTGTAGCAAAAAATAGTGAAAAATTTTGATTATCTTTATATATAAATATTAAAGCATGATCCTTATATATTCTATCAATATCTTTCTAGAACTATAGTGTTATGAGAAAATTCATCGAACCATTTTAAGCCAAATTTCTCCTTATATTTCATAACTAAAGTTTTATTAGTTACTAATCCAACTCTCAAATCATCACGCCTAACTAAAGATTAGGCAGCCTACTTGAAAAGTTTCATTTCATTTGCATATTCCTTTTTGTCATGGAAAAATAGAAATGATTTTATTAATTCATAATCTAAAAATAAGTCAATCTGATCCTCTGTCTTGATAATTTAGTGAATAGAACTCTATTGATGAAATGCAAAAAGAGCCCTTTCATATAGTAGCTCTCATAAATTATATAAAAAACCGGTATGTCAACAAATTTTATTCAAATGTTTTGATGTACTAAGAAAGCACTTACATTATATGTGTGCATTTTAGTCTGGAAGGAAGATAAGACAGAATCGAGCATACCTTCGGTAAAACAACAATGATCACATTGATTATCAGATATTCCTAATTAAAATATAAATTTAAACTTCTCATAATTCTTAGCAGTTAAATTCACATCACCAACACTCAAATGGGGAAGATTTGGTGCACAGTTTCTATCTCTTGCTAAAAATAAAATATATTAAATAATCTGACAAGTTTTTAATTTTTGATAATTTACAATATCAAATATTCCTAAAATGAAAACTTCATTTTCTCTCTTAAACTTCTCTCAATAAAATATGAATATTCTATCTCTTGCTCTTCTCTCGCTCTCCGATTTTTATTAATCCTCGGGATTTGCTTACTACTCCTCGTTTAATTCTTAGGGAATTTCTAGAAAATAACTTTAAAAATTCATGATTACTATTTATCAATGTTAAACTAATTCTTAATAATTTTTTACGAGATTCTCTTTAAGACTTACAATTTGGTATTTCAGATTACTGGTTCTATTCAATCATAAACCTCAGTAGTAAAAATAGTTGTAAATAAATAAATGAGTAAATGAAAAAATCTTCATAATATTCTTATAAATAAAAATAATTGAAGTTTCAAGATAATTCTCTGCATAAACTTGTTGTTATTTGTAATATACATTTAATCAGTTCATATATACTATTTTGTTTATCGATATCATATCAAATTAATTTAAATTGTAAATTATACTATTGTACCCATTTTATATATTTATTAGTTCAGAGGGTTTACTTTCTTCTTCAATCTAAGCTAAAACAATGCTTGATAAGCATAGTAGAATAATGATAGAAGTCATGACAGATATTTTTAATATCTTTGGGACTTAGTTTTTCCTGATTTAAATCATATTTTAATTTACTATAATATTTTCAAATTATTTCAAATATGATTATATTAAAGTGCAAGTATTTTTATCAAAAGACTTTGATAGTGTGTTTTTGAAGCTCCTCACTAGATTTTATCATGAACATATAAATTTAATGTTTCTTAGAAAGTTTCCATCTCGTTGCAAAGAATATGAATATGAGTATTCAAAACCACAAGTCCTTCACTGTTTAATTAAACACTCTTTAATGATTGCTGATGAGAAGTAAATTTCTGATAGAACTAAGTAAATTAAAGAACATACCATAAAATTGCTCTGCACTATTTGCACAGTCAAGACTAATAGATTTTATATTCAGTGAATTTATTTTAAGAAGTTTTTTATATTACAAGATTTTACATTCCAGGAGAAACTAATTTAGTTGAACGACTTAGAAAAGAATCTTTTGATAAGGGTATTTTCGCAACTTTAACTCAAGTTTTCCAATAATTGTAAAGTTCTTAATCAAACAACGAAATAAAGCAATATGTGAGAGAAAAGGTTCTGAATTTACTAGAGTTAAATGACCTAGTTTACCATGCTAGCGTGATAGAATCTCTCATTGAAAAATCTAAAAATCAACCTATTGTGCATAGAGATGTATTAATGTAGAGATAAGGGAGTTCTGAATATTAAGATGATTCTACGGATGGAGGAAACAGCTCAACTCACAATAATTAAAACTCTCAATCAACTCCTTCAAAACATAAAAATAAAGCTTCAATTTCCTCTACTATACCTAAGCAGCTACAATCCCCAAAACCTGCTTTGAAATCTTAATAAAACGTACTATAATCTGCTTCACATAACAATCAAAATTACTAAACAAACAGAGCCGGTGATAAAATTGGTAATTCTGGATTGATAGGTACAGCTAATTAATTTACAGTGAGCGCCGGTCTATAGAAGGAAAATATTTTTTCATAGTAGAAAGATGAAAAAATATCCGCCAATGAAATTTGGAAGGAACCCTCAGAGCCTGACTTCCCTGCATGTCTTCTAGATAAATTATAAAGTGAAAGTTGTATGAATAAATCAAATCATATTGAGAATACTAAAATGCAAAATATAAATTATAAATTTTCTTAATATAATCTATATTTAGTTAATTGTACTAATATCAAAGCGAAGCTGGAAACCCTGTTGTAATGTATTTAATCTCAGTTATTACATTAACAATGGTTTTAGTAATGAAAAATCCAAGATCAGGGTACTAATTTACTAAAATTACATAAAAACATTAAATTAAAATAATATAAATTTTATCTCGTGCTAATTGAAAATCAAAATTCTTTTTAGTTTAAAAATAAAATTAATTTAAGCAAATGAAATTTTAACTTTGTTTATCTTTTATATTTCACTGATTATTATCGTATCTGTTTTTAATAGTGAGAATATCGACCACAACTTAAATCAAATCAAAAGCAATATATTTGAGCATACTCTCTAAACTATCAAACCAAGGTACAGGCGAATCATATGTCACATTTATTTTACTATCTCTTAAAAATTCATTGACAAATGAATATTGTTTGGTATAAAAAGATTGAGTGGTTTGAGATGTTATACATTTTCCGTAAATTCGATTTAGAGCAATCCATCCTTGGTAAATTGCTGGATATGATAGCATTAAGTTAAGAATTAAAAAATAAACATAGAGGAAGGACTAATCTTCTCAATTATTTTTATTCACAGATGAAATTTGTTTATCTTTATAAATCTCAGAATATAATTACTTATATTAAAGTTAACCAGAGTTGTTTGATCATTGTAGAATCTGAATAAATAACTGTAAACAGCTAATATCTAAGTCAGTAACTCCCCAAAAGCTCCAACACAATAAAATTACTGAGGATTATTAACGATATTAGCATTAGCCATGCTTTCTAAAAAGGCACCAGCCCCAAGACCCGAATATAAGAAATTCTTATCATCTGCAAGAGTAGGCCATGCATCCACATTAAGGGTTTGAGTCAACATAGAAGATTTTAGGACAAGTTCGATAACTTCCATTTTGTTTATTATGAGATATTTTAAACAAATATTTAGATTTTAATTATAAATCAATGATTCTAAGTAGAATTGATTAACTATTTTAAAATTCTTGCATCATCTTGATTAACCTAAATGTTGAAATGAAAAACAAGTTATATAAATGAATTTATGAAAGACTTCGCTTTTATTAACGAAAGAAGTTAAGTTATAACTTATAGTTAGAGCATTTACCTCTTGCCAATTGCCTCTTTTACTCATAATATTAAAAATCAAACCCCTTATTGTTGAAGGATAATTGCCTGGCATCACGCAATAAAAGTAGGTTTAATCTTTCGAAAAAGGTGTGGTGGGTTGAATCGACCCTGTTCCAAAATGATTTGGATCTTGATAAGTTAATGATGTTGTTGTAGATTTCATACTTTAATCTTTATTCTATGATTAAATTAAATCGAATTATTCAAATTTCATAAATTTCAAAGATTTTTTGTACCCATAAAATCCCTACTTAAAATATATACAGTATATACTTCATTTCAAATATATAAGTTTAAAGAATAATATTATTGCATTTGAAAAATGATAAATAATTAAGCGACTAGAAAACCAATGGGGATAGGTTTAAGTTATGTATTCTTCTCGACTTACTTCATTTTTAATTTAATATCACTACTGATTTATCCTATTTGCAGAAAGATGGGAATGCGCTAGCATGGTAAAACTGCAGTTGACCAAATTGTAAGTTTAAATCAAAACCTTTTTGGCAAAATATGACAAATTTCTTTAGTTGATTGGTAATGACAGAGAAATGAGTATTTATACATTATTTGGCGTGTACATGCTTATCAAAGCTCGAAAATCATGCACATGGGAGCTCTTTATAAATAACACTTTTAACTATGGAAAGTTAGCTTCATTAATACTATTCATTATGGTTGACTATCGTCCTGCGGCATATTATACAATTTACATCTTAATCCTCTGGTTAATCCTGACTAACCCACGATATGAAGGACCCACACAGATTGTTAGACTTAGATCTAAGGAACAATTCCTGGAGTTAATTCATAAACCAGGAACCAGCTATTCGACTAGTTTGAAGGAAACGTCTGCCTATTCTTTAGCTTAGAAGTAGAAGTAAAATAAAAATAAGGATTTCAGTAAAATGCAAAGCACTTTGGTTATATTCAATGCTTCTTGGAATGATACTTGCTATCACACTTTTTCTATGTGGGCTAAATGGGCTGCAAAATACTCTAAACTTTCATCTACAATTCAATTATTAATTTCGCTTATATTCGTTATATTTACCAGTCAGCTTAAATTTGGCGAGATAAATGTGACTGAATGTGATAACGTAGCTAGAAACTATAAAGTAAGCACGAGCGGGATGGCTGGTCACTTACCCACTTTAATATGAAAATAAGTCACATAAATTAATTTTTTAATGTCCATATATAATTATACTGTTTGAAGATGGCGTTGAATATCTGAGATTCCCACTAAATGACTTAAAGACAGGGAAGACAGCTTATGTAAATGAATATAACGAAACAGAACTCATAAAGTACTTTGATTTAGATAAGAGATTCTTAGCCACCAGGGATATCGGACTGGAGAAGAAAAAGGGAGCAACATGATTTAGAAATAAAAGGATTATTCATTTAATACTTTTCTTGATTGTAGATAATTATATTTAATTAGCCTATTTACTTTAAATTATCGTATTAAATTATTAATAAAGCAATTATTATAATTAAAAGGGAGAAAAACTCTAAATTCTTTCATTAACTATAGAATTTTCATAGCATAAAGCAATTAAATGGGTTGTTGCCAATCAATTAAAGAATCAAACTAACCAAGACCTCTCAGGCCAAATATGACATAAAGACCTATAAATAAAAATAGTCAGTAAGGAGATGGTTAGGCAGAGCTGGGTCCAAACTTCTAAGGAGGTGCGGCCGGTTCCTAAAAATAAAATGGAGTAAATAATCCTCAAAATCGCGTCATCAGGATTGATTAGAGAAACCAGAATAATAAAAATAACAATATTCGCTAGCCCGAAGATATAGAAATAGTCATGGTAGATGCAAATAACATTCCGTAAGACCTTGGGAAATTAATGCTTAATACAGAACAAAGTAAAAATTATAGACCTCCTTCTGCAAGATCAAGTGTAAAAGGCTCATTTTATTCGAATATGGGAGATTTCTCACATATAATTTTACCTGTAATATTGAAAACGTACCAAGAAATACTGTAGTCAATAGTCAAAGGAGACACTTAAAAAGTGAAGGAGTTAATATAGGAAAATAATTTCACAGAAATAGTGAGCATTAGAGGGTTAAATATGACAATAGAAGACATAGAATTTGAAAACGGGCAAGTTGAAACTTAAATGTGGAACCCTTTGCATTTTGCAATTTACTATTAAAATCTCGATCTAGTAAAGTACTTTTTAAAAGAAATGAAAATTAATGTTCCAATAACAGGCATGAAATCAAACGCTGATCATGAAAAAGAAGCTGTTAATAACGATCGATATCCTGAAGATAAACTTATGGCTTTATTGCTGGCATATGATAGAAGGAATTCTTAGATTCTCAAGTTTTTGCTAGACGAAGGTTTTAAGATCTGGCCAAATAAGTGCATCAACATGTTATTGAACGAGAAATTATTTGCTGATATCAGAGAATGGCATGAAAACACAAATAGAGACAGCGTAAATTATACTGATATTTTAAATATGTGGCAAATGATAGTTCAAGTTATAATGAGATCTAAAACTGCTCATGCCTTCTATGGATCACTAACTATTATATAAAAGAAAAGAGTTGATCTATGAATTTTCTCATAATGTTGAATAGTTACCCGAGCCAATTTAGTAGGCATTTTATTAAGAATTATCTTTGTAGCCTTATTGCGGGTTCTTTTTGTTTTTCTTACTCTTTGAAGATAAATCAGAGAATGAAGCTTTAGCTTAGTCTGCATTAGCTTAGGCTAATGATTTCGATTACATATCTTTCTTAATTTCTGAAAAGATCGAAGATCCAGAAGAATATTATGACATTAATCGCACATACAAATTGAAAGATAAATTAACGCCTGAAGTTGGTCAGATACTAACCAGAGTAATATCAAATTTGAAGAAGTTAGCAGTAGAGTTAAATCCTAAAGAGTTTATTAAGACATCGAATACTTAACTGCTAGAAATCGCTAAGAATTCCAAGTCAAATAGCGGTGAATATCAGGCATTTATTGAATAGCTCAAGGAATACAGCTATCTTGCTTAACTTTACATTAAATACTATGTCAAGCAATTCTAATTTTAAGAATTAAGTTTTTTATTCACCAATTAAAATTGAACTTCAGATTATGCAAGTTAAGGGTCTTGAAGAATAATTAATCATGAAGAAAACTGTTTCTATTTAAGACGATTTGCAAAGATAGTTAAAAGAATAAATGGGAACAGACAACTAAGATGAGATGTGTTCCACTTAAAAATGGAACCCAGCAACCTTCGCTTTGTATAATTGTAATCTTGAGCTATTGAAATATTTACTTAAAACTTCAGTTTGCAATTAAAAAAAGTTATTGAAGATACCTGGGTCACCAAATACTTAGTATATCAATAGAATATTTCCATTGTTCATGGCTATTTAAAGAAATCATTAAGGTATGTTTAAATATTTCTGGAACGACCTAAGCTACTTATGGGATGAGGATACTTTTGAGAATGTCTTTACAAATTTTAAATAAAACTATATAATATAATTAATAAACAGAAGTTGATAATAATAATTAAATTATATAATAATCTTTTAAAAATGTATTCTTTAAGTGGAAAGAAAGTTAATTAGCCTTATTGTATTAAAATTAAATAAAAATTACTTTGAAGCTTGGCGAATTCTAATCGTGATTTCTAAAATACTTTTTATTATTCATTACCTCTTTTCTTATTTCAAGAAATCTAGAAGGGTTTAATAAATTATTTATTTTCTTTATTTTTATAGGTTGATAGTAAAGAAAGATTTGTCAGAATATGTTCAAATGATTTTCAACTCTGAGACTTTACAAACAATCTTTGCTTCAATGTCATATCAATACAAGTTTTCTTTCATTCAGCATATATTAACTTCAAAGAAAGAGTTTTTAGATGAAATTAACCAACAAATCATGTACAACTACTTCACTTTGTTTTTAAAGTTTTTTTAATAATATTTTTTATAAGAGCAGGAAAATGGCGATGGAGAAGCTGAGGAATATTTAATTAACAAGAAAATGTCTCTCGATCATTTCTACATGAAAGTCTATGAGGAATTAACCAAGCAACCCTACTCTCTACATTTCTATCTCTCGTTCTCGAAGGAACTTATTAAATCAGGTGAGGAAATTTACCAAGATATGAATGAGTGTCTGGAGATACTCAGGAAAGCTTAGAAATAAGTTAGAGACTAAGACGTTCAAGTGTTCTTACATATCAACCCAGATGTTGCAGTGTAAATCGTTAATGATTTGATTGATGAATAGACAAGCAGCTTGAATTAAGGAGGTGCATATCATAATAGTTCATCAAAATCATAAATTAGTACGTTTTTTAAATGAATGTTAATTTTAGTGAGTTTTAGCAATGCTATAGACAAAGAAACTAAAATATTGGCATAAAGAATAAAGAAATGCCCTAATTATAGACAGTATAAGTTGACTGTACAAGCTATGTCAAGTTAAGTAATAAGCAACAATAAATATTAATGAAACTATAATTAAATTCATCAATTAAGTGTACATGAGGTTACTCGTTTAGCCTCTCCTGCATATAGAACCTTACTTTATTAGACAAAAATATATTTTACTAAGTTTATCAACTCAAATTGCCTCATAAAGTTTAGTATAGATATATAATTCGATATTAATCAATTTTAAGTTTGAGAGTATATTATTTACAAAAGACAATTACGAATATATTTAGATGTTTAATTTAAGTATACTTATCTCATCAAACATTACCGAATATACCACACCCCTAAGTTTGCGATTATTATGATAGTCAGACACGCACATATATTTTGATTACTGTGAAAGCATTGTCACTTCACAATTTGCCTCTCATTGATAGGTCTCCTTCTTCTTTGGGAATAAGAGTTTTCTAATGTGGGGGAGTAGTTCCTCGAAGCAAAGGTCAAGTCTGCTCTTAATAGTGTTGTAGCATACGATTTTTCTATTAAGTGTGGTAAGCATCAAACCTCCGCACTCACCACCTTCTTCAGCAGTCAGGTATAAAGAAATTATTTACATGTTTTTAATATTTTATATATGAGTTATGTAAGGAATTCATTACTTATTAATTTGGGGTAATGTTTAAATCTCTTATTTTGATAATTCTTATAAGTATTTCCACTTTTACAGAAAGAACAAAATCAAAAGGAGCTTTTCTAAAATTCTTATAATATTTAAAATGCAGGTAATCACCCTCGATGAGTCTCAACTTAGTGGCGAACTCTAATTCATTTTCTGAAGCTTCTTTTTTCATAATTTCAAGGAATTCTGCTTCACACTCTGGGAACAGTCCTCTAACAAGATCATGATCTTCCTTTCTGCACTTGATCAAAAGCTCTGGTTCAAGTAGCACGATCATGCCCTATAAAATTATATCAGAGTCTATCGCTTAAATAATTAACAGATTGAAGATGTTTATAAGAAATCTGTTGAGATAAAATGCCATTCTTTTAACAAGTACCTCAGAGATTTAATATGATATTGAGATTCCTTAGAGAATATCTTCCTGATCTTTGTTAATAAACTTACCTGAATAATAAGATTTTTCATTGCTCCCTTATACATATAGTTAGTTGGGTTGACAATGGTCTTGAGGAGTTGTTCCTTAGTCTCCTCCTTTGCTCTCTCAACACATTTGTTTCTCTCTGTCATTCTGAGAATTCTAGTTTGATTAATTTTAGTTGATCTCTCAATGTTGAGATTCATGGTCAAGTTCATCAACTTTTTGTCAAATTCGTCGTTCATTGCCTCAAGACCTTCTTGCACAATCTTATCCTTCTCTTTTTCGAACAATCGCTGTCCCATAACTTGGATCTCGTAAGCCTTTTCATGGGCTTCTTGTCTCATCATGCGCTTAAGCTCGAAAGCATCAGTCTCAAGAGAAGTCATCTTATTTATATATTAAACTTACTCCTAATTTTCAAATATTTTCATATAAATATACCAATCTAAGATAATATATGTATTGCTATAAGTTTATTATTGACAATCTTATTATTAATTATATATCTAATTGTATTCCTCTATTTTTTGCATTACAATAAAATTGAATTTTACCTCTAAAAAGTTTAATTCCAATTAGACACATGTCCTTTCATAGTTTAGCCTAATTGTAAATACTAGATATCACTCGCACTTAATGATAGTTTTATATATTCTTGCTTTTTATTTGATTATCCTAGTATTCTCACAAGAATCATATCGTTTTAGTTTTTCATTTCAAAATGAAAAGTTTCATAAATTACTCCATTTAAATCCCTAGCTGGACTGCTTTTTAAAGTGTAATCATAGTCAATTATTTTGTTTAATTATTATCTGTAAGTAAGGTTTGTATATTGATTCTTCTAGGTAGAATTTTATTAGAGTTCTTAGTTTGTAACTATTGATTTTTTAAATATCTAGTTTCTTTCATCTTCTTTATCAAAGAGATACCTCAATTATCCCCCTTCATCTTTAAAACCAAATTGAATTTAAATGGGTGACAATTTTCAAATAAATTGAAAATATTTCATGAATATAAAAATAAACTGTTAAAGTTTTATTTATCGTCCCAGTAATTTCTTAAGAAACAACTTATTTCATGCTTATTGAGTAATTTAGGTTAATCAGACTAGGTTAACAGTAAACACTTAACTAAAATTTATCAGCTGGTGGGATATAACTATAAAATAATTCTATATCTTCACTTTGAACTTCAGTATTTCCACTCTGTGTCTAAGTTGACTTATTATCTTAAGTATAATTTGAATCAAAATAAATGCTTTAGAGGATACCATCTTAAATAGGAAGTAGCTAATTTTAATCCGTAATTAAGATAGAACAAAATAGGTCATTATCAATAGAAGTTAACTGTAGCTCGAAATTATTGCTAGATTGATCTGACTCTAGAAGGAATTTCAATTAATGCTCGTTCTGGTTTACTCTTGAGTTCACTACCAATTAATCAGCAATTCAATTTGAAATAATTCAATTAAAATTAACAAAAATGATGGGGGAAAAATTAATCAGCATTAATGCCAAAAGCATGGGGATATGTAAATAACACCAAGGAGGTATTTGATAATTAAATCTATGCAACTCCTGTGTAGTATTGTAAAAAAAGAGGTATTATTTTTTTTAAAAAAAACTAATTTTATAATTTTAAATTAAAATCTATATTTGCATTATTAAATTGAAAGAGTGATGTCTTTCTAAAGTTATTTTGTTTAAAATTTGAGATTAATCTGCTCATCTAAATTCAGTTTTATCAATCTTGGTGCTCCAACTATGATCTATGACTTATACCCTTTATTTTCATTATTATGATATTGACTTAAAAATTCAATTTAATTTCTATAATACCTTTAATTTCAAGTATATTTAACATTAAAATACTATCTTAGTTGATTAATAGTTCAAAATAGAGATCATTACACTCAAATAAATTCTAAACCTGTATTAAATAGTAGCAGTCAGCACAATAATCAGGGTCTACTGTTTTTATTTTAATTTAATCAAACATAATTTTTCTACCAGCATCGTTCATAAAGCTCCATTAGTATTGAAATTGTATAATAAAAAATAATTTACTAAATTAAATTGATTTTATTATTAATAACAGCAATATTTCATGCTTTAAATATCAGTACTATGTATAAATCTATTGCTTGTGCCTACATTTACTCTCAAAAATTACTTATTCATTTATTATTGCTTTAACATAAAATTACGAGAAAATATAAATTATACCTATAATTTTCATAACTATTTTCATGATTCTAGTATTTTATTATCGTTTTGCTGTTTTAATTAATTAATTAATTTGAGCTATAAGAGATCAAGGGGATTTTAAACGAAAAAAAATATATGAAGAAAACTCATTCAATATTAAATAAAATATTTTCTTAAGTATCATAATAGAGATTTTTAAAAAGAAGATTAAACACTTCATTACATTAATTAAGGAAAAAACAATATAATAAATATATTTAAAGAATATGACAGGCTTTATTGAATTTTAAATAATACGAAAATATTAATTTTATATATGTGCATGATTTTTAAGTAATTTAATATTTTTCCTTTTAAATTTTTTTAATCCTCAGATATCATAATTATGTAACAATTAAAGAATAGAGGTGAAATCAAATTATTTTTTATAAAATCCTTTTTAATCCAAAAAATATATAAATATACTTATTCTGAGGATTGAAAAAGTTTAACAAATTTTAAAATAATAAGTTATGTTTCGTGAGTTTTAAAAATTTTTAATGATTTTTGTTATGATAAATATAACAAATATTATCTATTGAAATAATTAAGTTATAATTTACAGTCCAACAATAAGTAATTTATCTCGTTCTAATTTCATAGGATAATTAGAGAGTGGAATTGAAGATATTTTTAAAATAGTAGTAGTTTATGCTGATAGGTTTTATACTTTCAAGATAAGGCTATCCAATATGTACACGTTTTATGTTTTAATCTGATAACTACTGAGACACTTAGATTGAATAAGATATACTTTAAGGTGATTTAATCTAGATATATTGTTGGAAAATTAAATTTATTTAAAAAATATTTATGAATTTAATATTAATCTTAATTGAATTGATGTCTTTCAAATTATTTATATAAGTATCTTTTTAAGTATTTAAAAAATTTATAAATCATTATAAAACAGCATCTAAGATTAAGAATGTAATCAAATTTTTTAAAACACTTTTTACCCTATATAAAATATATAAATGTAACTAGCTGCATTTTTGCTCCATGAGAATTTTATTTTAAATTTTTACTTTTTAAAGAAAATTTTACAGTCAATTTTGTTGTAGGCAATAAAAATAGCCATTACTAGGAATTACTCGATTATTTCTGATAATAGAATCCCCTTTAATTTTGAGATTGAAAGGATTGGTCACTAGTTAAGTCCATACTTCTGAATCATCATATGATTTATTTGTCTTTTACTCTCTGTTCAATATATATATATATTAAATAATGCATATTTATTATAGAGATTGTTGTTATATTTCAATGATATGAATTTTTAAATCTTATAATAAAATTCTGTTTTGAAGAGAAGAATTCAAATCGAAATAAAATGTCACAGTTAGTGTGATTTTGGAGTTCAATTAATTTGGATGGATGTTGATTTCTAAGTCTGTGTTTGGCTCTGTCTTGTAATATTTCAATTTATCGATAGAGTCATTATCAATTATTGATCTCTCCATATTATTCATAAATCAAATTAAAATTATAAATAATATATTTTGTAAGCTACGCTTATAATTTAAAATGGTTTGTAACTATCAATCACTTATATTATTATTATGGTTGTTCACGTCCAGCTCTCAAAATACTCCCTCAGTTCTCCCAGTGTCGTCCAGCTCTCCCATATTTTTATGGGTGTCGGTGATTTTCTCCCTCAATAAAAGAATATTAACCTTGAATTTGAAAAAAATAGCTTTAATTTGAGAAAATAATCTTAATAATATAGGACTATGTATTTATTAATTTATATATTCAAAACCCCAAAACCCCTTAGTGAGGTTTATAAGTGCTTTGATTTGTAGGGTATAGTTGGGGTCTTATTGGGGTTAGTAGAGAAAACGCATGTTTTTTATGAATTTAATGAATATTTAATGAGTATTACTGTACTTAATTCAAACAAATTTTATCTGCTTATCTTTGTGATACCTCTTGAATTTAGCAGTCTGTAGTTGTTCTAGTATATCATCCAATGATTATCGTGGATATGCTGGAGCTTTTACGATGACCATCTCAACTATCTTCTTAATTTCATTGCATATTTCATCTTGCTTAATATGTTTAGCAGCCAAACTTATTGATTATTTCTCATGTTTTGTTCCAAAGTATGACATACTTTCCATATCGCACTCTAAGATAATTGCAGCTACCGCCCAAACATCCCATTATACAGAGCCATTTGTCCATTTCTCTCTTATAGGGAAGTATCCTGGAGTGCCTAAAACCTTAGCTAAAGTCACTATCTCTTGTCTTATTGCTCTGTTGAAATCTATGACTACTACTTCTAAAGGGCAGAGATTTAGCATTACATTTTCTGGCTTCAAATCTCTATGAACATACCCTAGATCATGGAGCTCTTTCACACCCTTAGTCATATCTGTGAGTATCTCATTCAAATCATCAGGATATCTATTATGGTAGAGATACTCTCTTAGAGTCATTTCAAACTTCATTAGTCTCAAAGCAATAAAACCATGACCAAGTATAACTCCGTCGAGCTTAGCTAAGTTCTTGCATTATCTTTTCTAAGCCTCTCTCAGTACTATGTATTCATTTGCAAACTCATTTTAATATTGCTCGTTCTTAATGAGATACTTGAATGGATATACCTTGTAAGCGAATTCATCAACAACTATAAGTTTTACCTTGTTAGGTACGTCAATATTCAAATAGTTTTCAATACAGCTGCTTATGTCGACTGCATTTAATGCAGGTATATACATTGCTCTCTCTTAATAAGCATGCAATATACATACCATTTGCTGGTTGGTTCATTGACTCAAACCGCTTCTATCTCTTAAGTCTCTCCTACTGCTCTATTTGTGAATCAAGAGAGTTATTTTTTCTTTTAGCAGGTACAAGCTTTTAAGTTTCCTCATCTTTAATCAGGAATTCGCTTAAATGATGCTTTTGCATATGTCTCTTTACTTTAGCTGAGTGAGTATAAGACTTCATGCAGGTAGTGCATTAATATCTACCATCTACTTTATCATGCTTGAAGTAGATCTTAGCTCTACCAGAGTGTACCTCTTTGATGTGTCTCTTCAAGCTTGACTCAGATGAGAAGAAATTTTAGCAGTCTTCACATTAAAATGTTTTAATTTTTTCTATTGGTTGCTGTTCCTTATCTTCCTCAACCAATTCAACTTATGTTTAAACTCCCATCTCAGCACTCTACTTCTTGTTTTAAACTTAAATTTTAAAGACCTCAGCTTCAAACTCTAGAACCCTTAGCTCTACCTCCTTTTCAATATAAATTACTTCTGGTTTCTTGGAGGAGCCAAAGTTGAGCAATGATTAACCTGTTCCAAGAGAAACTGCCTTACGATTTAAGTTAGCCGCCATGTTTAAATTCAAATTTAAATTTCTATTATTAATAAGTAAAAACCTCACTGGCTATACTAACTTTGTATAGGAGCTGGCACTGCAACAACAATGGTTGATTCTTAGGTGTTAGACATGATATTTATACTTAGTTTATAACTATAAATTTTCTAATTTTATGCTTAATATTTTTAATTTTGGTACCAACTGAGAAAAATTTCAGGTTGGTACTGGTACCAATTAGGTTTTGAACCATTTTGGAACTTTTCCATTAAAACCTCATTAGTTAAAAACTAGGTACTAATTAAGTTTTGGTACTATTAAATTGGTACCAATTAAATTTAAACGAATTTAGTACCGGTACTAATCAAATTTAAACAAATTTAGTACTAATTTAATGGAACTAAATTGATAAAAATGGAGCTCCATCTCTGAAGTTTGTTACAGCTTCTGCCAGCTTTCTCCACGTATCCTTACCAGGTTGACCTCCTATAAGATGCCCAAATTTAATACTAAGATTTTTAACAGTAGGATCCAGAACTCTATATATTAAAATTTGAAACTCAATAACAAGAGAAGGAACAAGGATGGAATCAATAAGTACAGCAATGAAGAGGGTTGAAGCTTAAGAAATGATCTCAAGATTTAGAAGCAAGGAAGATCTCTATCGATACTCACTTAGCATGGTAAGAATGTGACATATACTGAATCATATACGAAAGTGGGTTTATTCCTTCCAACGATGGAAGGTACCAAAATTTCATTCTTAAAAGCTATACTCTGCGATGAGAAGAAAGCCTTCAAACAGTGAAATAAAGTTGATAGATATACCAAACTACCCAGAGATTTCAGTCACTAATCTCTACGAGGATGCGATGAAAGATGAAGAGTTGGTACTTTATCATCATACCAAGAAACAACTCTCTAACAAGCTTCCAGAAAGGAGCTTCTTCTTTGGAGTTCTTGGCACTTTAAGAGAGAGTTATCTCAAAGAAATCATTGAAGAAGCTCACAAAAAACGCTACTCTATTTCTCCTGAAGATTAAAAAAAGCAAGGCATACTAATAAGCGAGACCTAGCTCGCTGAGCTTAAGAAACACCCATTCCTCTCTAGTAAGCTTTGATTCATAACTTTGTAGGGAAACCTGGAACTGGTATATTCCTAATGAAAGAGCATGCGAAGGTTCACAGAGAGAGAAAGTCATAGACTATTTATGAAGTGAGCAAAAGACTTTATAAAGATGTCTAAAAGCTAGAAGAAATGAACATAGATGCAGGAGCTGGCACAAAGAGAAGAAATATGGGTCCAAGCAAGCCTTAAGAAGAGGAGAAGAAAGAGAAGCCAAACCCCTTTATGGGCCAATTTAATATGTGAATATATTCATTCGTTTAAATCTAAACTTATTTATAAACATTCATTCTTCCTTCTCTCGCACAAACTGTTGTCTTATCCACGCTTACTCTCTACAGCTGCTTTGAATCAAGTCTACTGTATCGATAGGCAAGTCATGCATAAGATGATACAGCAGCAGCTTCTTGTAGTGAGTCTTGATTTAACTCCAGTAGAATTCTATTCCATTAAATTAAGGACTATAAGGAACGTTATAAACAGGAGTTAAGTTTAGGTCTTCATAAGCTTTCTTAGACTCCTTAGTCTTATGAACTGAAAGGTTATCAGCAAACAGGATGATCTCTTGGTTGCTATACTTCTCTCTGAGCTTATGTAGGAACTCTATATACTACTCTCGCTTAATAGAGCGAGGGTGAATCACATAACTCTCTAAGCCTGAATCTTCACTTATACTAGCTAAAATTGCATGGGTAACTACCTTCACTTTTTAGTCATAAACTTCTATATTATCATACTTCTTATACCTAGACTTATTAATAAAAGTGTTGAAAGTAAACACAGCTTCATCTGCATGTATGAACTTGATGTTATTATCAATAGCTCTCTGCATTTAATCATATATAATTTTAATTATTACTATAAAATGGAACTGTAAAATCAATCACTCTCTTCACTCTGTTGACAGTCTTGAAAGTAATACCATTTCTTCTATAAATATTGGCTATAGTCTAAGGAGAGATGCGCATATCAGGAAACTTGCGATGAAACATTACAGCTCGCTAGTCTAGAGGAAAATGTGCCCAATACTTTAAAGTCTTAGAGTCACAGAGGTAGTCAATATGATGCTATGAGAACTTTTTTTTCTAGCAGGATGCTTTCAAGTACCAGAATTAAAATGCTAAACAGCTAACATGCAGTGATACCTAACAGTAGAGGCACTCTTGTGTAAGAGCTTTGCTATAGCTGCATAATTCAATACTGGTTTGACTTAATCTATATTAATACTCGTACCATACCTAAGCTGAAGCAGTAAATCTAAATATTTCTCATCATAAATCGAGCCTAAATTTCGCTAATTTCTATTTCTCATTTTGCAAATAGACCTAATTTCTCTACTAACCCCAATAAGACCCCAACTATACCCTACAAATCAAAGCACTTATAAACCTCACTAAGGGGTTTTGGGGTTTTGATTGTGTCTTTAAATTTTATATCTTACATTAATTTAATTAAAAACATTTGCCAAGAAGTGATTTTTTAATTAAATTTTTATTAGTTTTTCATATATTTAATATTATTTGTAAAATAAGAATTCTAATTTTATATGAAACTGATTTAATAATATATAAAAATGATTAAAAATTTCGACTAAAATAATGTTAACAAAAATATCCATTGGTGTTTGATTTTTTCTTTTTTATTATTTATTACATAATTCAGTGTTTTTTTCTTCGTTTATTAAATGGCACTTTTTTGAGTTAGTTGAGGATGTCTATCATTTATCGTCTTTCACCAATAACACTGAAGAGAAGTGAACTTTCTTCTTTATCTCTTAATTTTGCTCTTGAGGTATATCTAAAAATTATTATAGGTGTATATATTTTCACAATTTATAAGTAAATTTAATATTCTTTTTCTTTAAAATTTTTATTAATTAATTTTGGATTTCGACTGTATGTTAATTTAAAATATATTAAGCTTAAATTTAATATAATAAACAGACTCTATTTTAAGTTGCAGATCTGCGCAACCCTAAAATTCTTGGAGGAAAATATAAGTATTAATAGGAATTACTGCTAGATAAATAGCTATGATTATTAGGGTCACTATTTGACTCCTAATATGATTTCGAGCTTAAATAATTTTAGTGAGGGTGAGTTCGTCGACACCCACAAAAATATGGGAAAGCTGGATGACACATGGGAAATTTTAGGGGTGTAAGAGCTCGGCGTCAACACCCATTATTATTTGTTGTACTTTATTTATTTTATAAAGGATGACCAATTATATTATTCAAGTTTTGCCAATAGAAATTCTCTTCTACTTAAATTGATCATAAAATATAATCAAAATTAAGATTATTTTGTTTGTATAATATTTAAATTGGTTGATTAATCAAGATTCTAAACAAATCCCATTAATAATTTCCTCGTCAATAATTATCTAATTAAATTAATTCCTTAATTTAAATATATTTCTCAATAACACTATCATTAATATCCTAGAAGCTTCTCAATAATTCTAACATATAATCTATCACCCTTCCTTTAAAATGTGAGTCATCATTGAATTCCCCAGTAATAGTCAAATGCTTTAAATATTATTGATTAAATACTATAAATATATATAAAGCAAATGCAAGTAGCATGGGCTTTGTGCACATGTGTGAAAAGGATCATATTAATCTTAAGTTATTTCATAAGTTTAATTGCTGTCAATTAGGGTAGAAATCGTGTTAAAAACATCATCTTCATTTCGAAAAAACATTATAAATTTTATCTAATTTTTAGAATTTGAAAAATATGGAATTTTATTTTAAAATATATTTCTTAAATACTTGAAAATTTACAATTTGCATAAAAATAATGTGGTTTTATTAATTTGAGTTTTTGTACTCTTTTGGAATATAAAACTCAAATAAACAATTGAGTTGAACATTTTCTGTCATAATAAATTAAAAACATAAATTTCCAATTGCCCTTAAGTCTACTATAAAATGTTCAGATTAGGTTCGATCATTTAACTTTAGAGTTCTTATAGAACCAATTTATAGTTATTGCAACAAAAAAATAAAACACTTGAAATTTTAATATAAACAAGTTGAAATTGGGTAATCTAATGATGATAGAGCTTTTACAAAAATAAAATAAAAAACTTTTAGGACACTGATTTCAAACATATGATCGTGAAATTTTATTAAAAATTCATGATATTCAAATATTTTATGCTATAGGAACAAACTTGTAATTTGCTAATATAACTTATAATTTGATCTTTTACAATCACCGATATAAAATATTACAAAGATGACTTAATCTTGAATAATGGGAAAGGATTAATTTATAAAGTATTCTTGTTGGCAGTTAAATTTATTGAAATAAGAACTATTTTTGAAAATAAAAATTATTTAGACTTTATTTTCTGATTTTATTTTATTGGATCATATTAGTGAGATGATTTATGTTTTACCATCGTATTAAATAAGGTAAACAAATAATCGTAAATAAACATAAATCAACTCACTTCTACGATGCAATAATTAGTGCCACAACCATAAATATAACTAATTTTGTCAAAAACGTTCATACTTGAGTAAAATTTACTACCATTTTTTGCTATAAATTAATATATATATATATATATATAGAATGTATTTGTTTTCAAAAGCAATTGTATTTTAGAAATATCAATGATTTATGTACTTTTAATGATTTATCTTAATTATTCTTTTTAATATATTTCATAAGCTCCTTAAATTGATTGAAAATTAGCAATACTTTTTTGTATAATCTTTACTTCCAAATTAAATTTCGAATAATGAGGCCAAACTATGTCTATTAATGATACTAATGTACACTTAAATGATTCTTATAAATTTATATTTATTAGAAGTCTTGAATTTTTAATAAAAATAATTTTAATTGCAACACTTTCTTAAAACTTTAGTTATTCATTAATTCCCAGTTTTTTATAACAGCTTAGTTTATTTCTTAGATTATACCCTCACCCCCTAAAACCTCAAAATGACTGAGAACTTACAATTAATTATCTAATTTATCTTTATTTTCAGCGATTTAGTTTAACCCTAAATTGGGATGAGTCTAATTGAAATTAATGATAACATCTAAAGCACCTGAAAATACGTCTACATAGACAATAAAATCCTCTTTGCTGTTAAATTCTTCATAATCAAAGAAGAATAATTGTGAAGATTCTTTATCGATTATAGTTTTCAATTAATAATCGTAAATTAACTTTTAAAATAGACAATTATCTTGAATTATTTAATAAAAATAATATTTTAATGTTTGCTGTTTCTTAATTAAAATATGTAAAATTTAACAAATATGAATTTTTTTTTCCTAGTTTTGGTTTCTTGAACTAAACCTTTTTTAGCATTCTTAGAGTATTTAATAATGAGGCACTGAAAAAATAATGAGCAACAAATTTTAATAAAAATAATTATCTAAATTAACTCTATCCAAGTATTATCATCTTAGTACAAAATAGTGTAAGTATTATAAAAAGTTGGGTCAACATTATTTGTCATTACTAATATATAGAAAATGGCTTTTAATGCGCTCTGATTTTAAATTATTTGAATCTTGGCAGACTTCATTGAGTCACCTTTTTAATCAAAAGAGTATTATGTGGGAATTCTGTCATATCCAATAAGCATTTTCATTTATTATTGTAGGAATACATTCGAAATTGGGAAATTAATTTAAATTAAATTATTAATAAATAAAAATCTTGGCAGTTAAAGTTGGCCAATTTAAACGATCTTGGGCTCATTCGATAGAGAATTCAAAATTAGCTGGACTTTATTATTGGCGGTACTATTTTATCGCATCTCTGGAGAGAGATAACATCATTTTAATTAAACTCATCTAATTCATTAAATTATACCCTCACATTAAAGTGAATTTATCTCTCTCCAGAGATGCGATAAAATAGTACCGCCAATAATAAAGTCCAGCTAATTTTGAATTCTCTATCGAATGAGCCCAAGATCGTTTAAATTGGCCAACTTTAACTGCCAAGATTTTTATTTATTAATAATTTAATTTAAATTAATTTCCCAATTTCGAATGTATTCCTACAATATTAGGAATTTAGCATTACTTCAATATTGTTTTTATAAAAACATTTAATGCTAGAATATTCTTTTTTAAAATTTCTAAAACATATATAGTGGTAATATTATCTTGTTTAAGTGTAGAGACTTCAATATAGTATAAATAGCTTTACTTAGGGCCTTGAAGTTGATTCTTTTACAATTAGCCTGAATATAGTTTTATTGGAATTTAATTTCTATTTTCTACTTCTGTGAAGAATGTTAATGTGCAAGTAGATTGTTCATCACTAAATACGACAACGTAAAAATCTCCGACTAAGCTCAATCTTTCTGGATTCTTAGGATTTACTATATATTCAATTAAGTCCTCTCTCTAGCCAGCTTGCAAGGATTTCTCTTTAAACTTATCAAAACTTAAAGGCTTCTCTTTGAAAGAATATTTATAAATAACAACAAATCATAGTTGGTAGGGTTATTTATCGAGGAAATTATATATAAAAAAAACTACAAAAATTACCAATTGCCAGAGTATTTTTATCATAATTTAGTTTGTTAGCTTTAGAATTGATATATTTATTTTTTTAAACAAAGGTTTTCAGTCTCAAATATTTACACCTTAATTTTAATGTAATAATATTTTAAATTGAAAGATGCATATAAATTTGAATCTCCTGTTAAACTTGTCAACTAAATCACAACCTTTTTTGTTTCATTACTAGTTACTTTAAATTAGTAGTAATCTGGGATATTAACTTGAGTCTAAATTCTTACTGGGTGACCTTCTTTGAACATTTTAAATTCTACAGGTTGCTAAGTTTTCACGATTATTGAGTAATGAGTTTTATTTGGGCTCAAGCTTATAACACCGATAACATAAATGCAAGTAGAGATCATTGGTTTTTCGAATTAAAATTAAAAGACGGAGTGATAAATATATCTTAAAGAGAAGACTAAATAGTTAAAAATGAAATTAATTGATTAAGGTTTTTTATATCTTTACTAAAGATATTATTTATTTCTTATAAATATTTTCTCTTTTATATTAATTCAAATTTTAACATAGAAACGTAATTTTTTGTGGATAATAACATTTCGATTAGTTAATGCTCCTATTAAAATCTTACTCTACAATTTTCTTAATCAATGTTTTTCTCTATTTAACTTATATGAGGTGACTTCAAATTTGGATTCGCTAATTCCGTAAGTTCAGTTTATTTATAACTACAAATTTAAAGTATTTCCTCTTCTGTGTTCTCAAAATGAATTTTGCAAACCTTCACGAAGTACTAAGCTTATCCATAGATTAAATGAAACTAAAATATTAAGTGAGTCCATGGACTTCCAAAACTTGAATCTCTGAAAAAGTAATTATCAATTTGATTTGACAATAGGTAATTGCTCTAAGATAATCCTTCTGTTAAAAATTGAGTTCTATTTTCATTAGATACAGATATTTTAAAAGAACAATCAGATTATGCATAAACGATTAAAAAGTAAAGAACTTGTAGAGCATTTTATTCTTGTCTTTACTATGGAGTTATTATAAGTTCTTCATTGAAAAAGTGATCCTTAGAATTAAAAGCTGATTCATAGACTCTCTCTGGTATGTTAAGGGGACTAACATACAAATCAGGATTCCCTGAAAATACTTCGAGCTTTACTTTAAAATCTGTTTCAGGATTATCTACTTAAAATGAATATGTTTGTATTTGTCCTTTTTAAATCGTGTCATAGCTCTCTCCCATTAAAGATTTCAAATCAATTATTTATCCAAAAAGCTTGGACTTCATCTCAATATTGTAGAAATATATTTGAATTTGGAAAATTAATTATAATTAAATTAATAATAAATCAAAATCGTGGCAGTTAAAGTTGGCCCAATTTAAACAATCTAGGGCTCATTCGATAGAGAATTCAAAATAAGACGGACTTTACTATTGGCGGTACTATTTTATCGCATCCCTGAAGCGACATAATTTTAATTTAATGTGAGGGTATATTTTATTGAATTTAGATGCATTTAATTAAAGTTAAGTTATCTCGCTCCAAGGATGCGATAAAATAGTACCGCCAATAGTAAAGTCCGTCTTATTTTGAATTCTCTATCGAATGGGCCCTAGATTGTTTAAATTGGCCAACTTTAACTGCCACGATTTTGATTTATTATTAATTTAATTATAATTAATTTTCCAAATTCAAATGTATTTCTACAATAGTCAATTCCCTAAAACCACCTGTAATTATATTATACTAAATTATTGATATCTGTTCCAACCGAGACCCACCTTCCCACACCTATCCCAAGCCTAAAACGAGACCCCCCCTCCCACCATAACTAGACCCCCCTCCCACCCCAACAACATCCCTATTCATATGAAAATTTTGATTCTCCGTGTTTAAATCATTTTCCTTCTTGACATCTTGATCTCATTACATTTTTATGCATAAAATATATTTTATTTTTAAAAAAATCAAATGCTGCTCTTATATTAAATTTCATATTTAACAACTTTCTCTACGACCGTCAACTTTTTATGTTTATGCTCCCATAGGAAATTAATTGAAAATATTTTTCCATTTTACTCGATAATAATACATTGAAAATTAATGAGTCAACAAATTCATACAACTATATTTTTAAAAAAAGTTGTAATCACATTAATAGTCTGTAATCGAAATATGATTTTTTTAATAATTAGTTTTTTCCAATTTTTCTATAATTATTACTATTAACATTTTATAGAAACTTAAAGTTAAGGAAACATTGGTATGAAAGAATTTTAAAGTAAAACCTATTTTATATTTTATATTTAATAATTAATAAGTTTGTAAAGGGACTACTTTCAATATAAATAACTTCTTGATTTATTTAAAGATAGTTAAAATGAATTTAATTATTAAATATAAAATAGGTTTTACTTTAAAATTCTTTCATACCAATGTTTCCTTAACTTTATAGTTTCTATAAAATGTTAATAGTAATAATTATAGAAAAATTGGAAAAAACTAATTATTAAAAAAATCATATTTCGATTACAGACTATTAATGTGATTACAACTTTTTTTAAAAATATAGTTGTATGAATTTGTTGACTCATTAATTTTCAATGTATTATTATCGAGTAAAATGGAAAAATATTTTCAATTAATTTCCTATGGGAGCATAAACATAAAAAGTTGACGGTCGTAGAGAAAGTTGTTAAATATGAAATTTAATATAAGAGCAGCATTTGATTTTTTTAAAAATAAAATATATTTTATGCATAAAAATGTAATGAGATCAAGATGTCAAGAAGGAAAATGATTTAAACACGGAGAATCAAAATTTTCATATGAATAGGGATGTTGTTGAGGGTGGGAGGGGGGGGGTCTAGTTATGGTGGGAGGGGGGGTCTCGTTTTAGGCTTGGGATAGGTGTGGGAAGGTGGGTCTCGGTAGGAACAGATATTCTTTTCATATGCAAATATTTTGCAATGAATTAAAACTTTTATAATTAATAAATAAATTTTATCATTTAAAATCTAGAATAAATTCATATGATACTATGATTTTAGTAACAAGTAGCTTTATATGGAAAAATTTTGTTATAAAATCTTTCTTTAATAAAATTTAAATAAATCATCAATAAATAAAGAAGATATATAGATTTGAGTGGATTTTTCTTAAACAGAAAAAACCAAAGTATATGAGCAATTAACACAAAAATTATCAGAGCCATTCTGAATTTTTATAGAGTATTAGTTTCCCCAAGAACTCTAGAAATGAGTGCCATTTCCAGAATTAGGCAAGTTTTAGTCATTAGATATTATTGCATAAATGAGAGTATTTGGGTCTTGGGGTTTTAATATAAATTCAACTTAGGATAAATTCTTTTTATCTGGAATGAATATTTTTGCAAGTCTGATTTCATTCTTTTCCAAAATTAATTTGTGAGTCTTAAAATGCTCATACATTCATTTATTTTTTTCCGATTTATTAAATTGAATGTATAAATACATCCGTTATTAATATAAAAATAATCCATTATATATTACCGATACAACTTCATTAACTTAAACCTTATATTGACACCTTTTTGGGCAGTAGACTCCTAAATAAAATATTCAACTTTTCTTTATATAGTCTAATTTAATTACCTATAATAATTTAGAATACTTCTTGGATTTCTGTCATAGTAAAAATACATAAATCTTGGGGCAAAATTCCTACCCTCATATTGCTCTAAACATTTAAAAGGGAAGTTTTTTGTCTCAAAGAGGAAGTTTTTGCTCATATATAAAAATATATTATTTATCAATTTTTCGGATATTTATCTTCATTTATGAACAAATTTTATCAATTTAATCATACATTAGCTCTCATATATTGAAAAATTCGAAGATTTTCATTTAAATGTCATTAATTAATTTTTAATTATTTAAGTTAATAATACATAATGAGATAAGGGATAGTTGTAAACCTTAAAATTATTTAAATAAGTTGTTTAACATAGGGGAGAGAAATTGAAGCAGTGAAAGTATGTCTCTAAGATATTCTTTACCAAAATAATTATAATCTTTGTAGCAGGAAACTTCCCCCCCAAATCTTGTCCATAACTATCACATTTTTATGTGTAATTCTACTTTGTTGGTTTTTGATTTCCCTTAAAAATTATAATTTAATTTGACGCTTACAAATTAAAAGCTATATTATTTTCTATTAAAAAACACATAAAAATGAAATTCTTGCATAATTTCAGAAAAATAACAAGGTAAAAATGTTTATTAATCTCTTCATACAATAGAAATTTATAAGAATATATATACATATATTATATACTAGTACATAATGATATATATATATTAATTTTTAAGGATTATATAATTGTATGAATAAACTTGACTCACTATTTAACAAGTCGTCTTCTAGCAAATGCACTCCAAAATTGAATGAGCTAAATATTACATTTAATTATATTGTTTGGAATTAAAAGCTTCTAATGCACAAAATATTATAGAAATAATTATAGCAATATGTCCCCTATTATATGCTTATGAATTTAAATTTATGTTACTTTGTTTGTTGAGATAAAAGTTATAAGGTTGTTTCAAAGCATAATATCTCCATTGTTTTTAGTCCCTGAAATCTAAACTATCTGAATCGCTAAGCCTCCCATGTAAATATATTTCAGGATAAATTTCTAAAATATCTTCTTAATCTTCTAAATTTGAAGGTTAAGAGTCTGTTTCCTGGGATTTGCTTAAAATCAAGTGAGATGCCAAAATTGTTAATATGAGAGTTAGATATTTTGATATTGTCATTTTATTTTAATTACACTAAGATAAAGATATTATTGTTTAAAATATATTAAAAGTTTAATAATGATATAGTAAAAGAATATTAAAAAATCATATAAAACTCATTTTTATTTATATAAAAAATTATTTGTAATTGAAATCATTTACTTTAAAATAAATAGCACAAAAAATATATTCGTGGAAAATCTTTGTTGATCTTTTAAATTAATTGAATATATTATTTACAAGTTATATTTCAAAAGTAAATGAGAAAATTACTATATATTATAAAAATAAAAAATATTTTGGTCAAAAACATTATTTTTATATATTAAAAGGATCAATTTAAAATGCATATAAATTCTAATGTGAATCAAGAAACTTAACTTAAAATAAAATCTAATTAATTTGAGATAAATAAAATTAAATTAAAATTTTTCTTTGATTCAATGCATTTACTTTATTATTAAAAGAATTGACCAAGATATATAATTTTGGAAATACTTCAATAGAAATAAGCCACAACAATTTTCAATTATTTAAAAATTATTTTTATCATTTTCCCATTATTTTTTTATAAAAATAATTTTGATGATACTAGTAGCATACTCTTTATATTTACTAAATATTAAACAGATAATTTAGTTTCTTACTACAATTTAGATTAAAATGCTCTGTTTATACAACTTTTATTTATTTCAATTAGGGATAAAAAATTTCAAATAAAAAAGCTTTTATTAATTAATCTACTAGAACCATGACGTTTAAAAAAGTAAGTTCCAAAAAGATTTAGTATATATCCAAAAGGAATTTAAAGAGGAGGCACCCCTCCTTCTAGAAGGTTTATCCTCCGTAAAAAAGCTATTTAATATATACAAACTCTATTCGTTAAAAATCTAGAAAGACTTACCATTATTCTTTTAGGATCTGTAAAGTTTAAACTGCCTGGACTTTATAGAATATATTGAGAAAATAAAAAATTTAGCATAAAAAGCAAATTTAGGTTTAATTTTATTACTCTAAAAATTTCATGTTTTTTTTACTAAAGTACTTTTTGAATCATTAATGAAATCCGAGTTTTTGTTAACCACTATAATTAGGATATAAATTATTTGGTGTATTAGCTTGCCCCTTTTCTTGATAGTTGATATTTATTTATGATGATTGTAGATTGTTTAGGCTGGGTTAAATTTATTATTGCTGCTATTACTGATTTGAATTTTATGGAGGGTTTATTGATTTATTTCTCACCCAATTTTAAATAGCAACTTCTTTTCTTTAGTTTCTTTATTATTCATGCGCATATTTTAATTTCTCAGCGAATGATAGGAGTCTGTTATTGCTAGTAAAACTGCTCGTTGATTTTTGCACTGCAGCTAAATTTTAATTACTTGCATTCATCATGCTGTGTACATTTATGCTAAATTCTGAAAATAGCAAATAGTATTAGTTAAAAAATTGAAATAATTTTAGATGGATGATCAAGACCAACCATTATGCTATTTATACTGTTTATACTACCCAAGTTGTTTCCATAGTTAAATTAAGGAGCTTCAAGGAAGTTCATATTTGATTACGCCATCTATTGATGATTTTGTAAAAATTGGCCCATGTTGAGTTGAGAGTTAAAGTTAAATGATTAAACGCTGTTGATACTTTTGGTATAAGGGGTATTTTAAGGATATCCTTAAATTCCATTTGATTGAAAAGATTTCATAAAAGCTGAATTCATGCTAGCTTAGGAAATTCTACTTTGCATCAGTTTCGCTAGCTCCATACTCTCTTATAATGCCTTAGGATTTTTCACTAATATAAAATAAAAAAATTAAATAATCTTACTTAATACGAAAGGGTGAAATAAAAGTTCTTGAGCTGTGGGTCTCTTTTTCTAGTCCAGTTCAAAGCAGTAGTCTAAGAATTCTTTGCACTCTTTGGATATATTGTCTGGGTACTTTGGTGGTGCCTTGCAATTTTTAATTACGTTCATAATAGTTTTAGCATCTTTACCGAACTCAATCCAAGGTGGCTTTGATGTTAGCATTTCAATCACACAACATCCTAAGCTCCATATATCTGCAGGCTTACCATGCCCTACTTTTTGCATAATTTCTGGAGCCATCCAAAAAGGAGATCCAATTACAGATTTTGAAAGTTTTTCACCTATATAGTCTCCATTTTAATCGAAAGCTTGCATGATTTTCTTGGAAGCTCCAAAATCAGAAAGTTATTATAAATTATTGCATACAACTCCCTTAAAAATACCCTATTACTCAAATCAATTAGATATTATATTATTAAGCTTAACTACTCCCATATTGTCAACTAGTACATTTGCACATTTGAGATCTCTATGTATTATTTTATTTTCATGTAAATAATGCAATCCCTCTAACATCTATCGAGTGTATATCTTGACAAGCCTCTCATCAAATGCCATGAATTTATCAAGAAGTTGTCTTATTGAACCTCCTGGAACAAATTCAAGTAAGATATCTACTCCGTCTCCATCAGCAGATATCTCTGTATTAAAATACTTTACAATAATATCCTCAAATAATTTATTAATTATTCTTAGAAATGTAGTTATAAGGTAAAATTTTTATTCAAAAAAGGGCTACTTTACATTTACTGATTCACTAATTCTTTAGTTTATTTCTAAGTTTCCATAAATAATTTTTTATTAAAAACAATCTGCAATGAAATCTATAAGATTCTCACTTGTAAAGTTAAAAAATAATGTAAGAATACTTTTCTTAAATATTTTTATGTTTTATGAATGTTAGGATGATACAGCTCTCTTAGTAATTAAATTTCATGTTTTATTGCCCTTACTTCCTTCTTTAAAGCATCAGTCTTTAGTGAAAACTGTAATAAATTAAAAAAATTAACTTTAATATTCTTACTTTGATTTATTTAATAGCCAACAACTGACCATTTGACATATCCAATCCCTAATATACTTTTCCATAGGCTCCACTACCAATCAACTCTCCCAAACTGTATTTAATGTGTTCACTCTCCTCTAAATTAAATTATAAGTCCAATTTTATTAATTTACCTATATCAATCCCAGTCTCTTGAATTAGATTTGACAATTCCCTTTGATATTCAAAATCTATAGTAAATATTAATTTAATTCAAATAAAAATGAAAAAATCTATACCTTATTATTCTTGATTATGTTTACTACTCATTTACTTGTGATATTTATTCTGATTTTGCCTACTGTCTGATTCTATTAAATATCTACAATATTTAATATATATATATTATTTATAATTGCTAAATTGATTCTCTCCTTTATTCAAGGTTATTGTCTATACCACGATCTTATTATGAATTTTTTCGATTTAATTAAATCTGAGAAGGGTTTTACTATTTTTATTCAGTTTAATTTTAATTATTATTTTAATTTGATGTGTTTTATTATTTAAAATATTAATCATACAAGTTATACCGAAATTGATCCCGGTATATGTAATTTTATTAGTATTTAATGACAAATTTCACTAAAACTATTAAATAATGTATTTTATTATATTTGTGGTTCTTTCACATTACTAATTACAGCTTGTGGTTAATTACTATTTGATATCAAATCAACTGGATTTTTATTTATTTTTTTTATAATCACTCTTCTCTTGCTTATAGAGCTCCGACGATTTTAAATTGTCCCTGAAGTACTTTCCTGCGTTGATTTTGTTCTTTTGTGCAGTTATAGCTGCGCCTGACTTATGATATCAATTTTTAGTAAATTTTGCTAAAGTATTAAAATAATTTTTAAAAAATTCGTAATTAGCAATTTAAGAGTAATGATGTCAGATTTTTATTGGGAAGTGGTATTCATGTTCCTGGATATATCCTAATTTTGAGCCTCCTCTAAAATAGGATACAGCTGGCTGCCAACACCAACATTTTAAGTAGAAATATGCTTGGCATGGCGAATGCCTGGCCTAATAAGTTGCAAATGATTAGCTGATTGTTAAACGCCATTCTAAAAGTTCCCATTTTAGCTTCCACCGTTAATATTGCAAGAAAAAATTTGGTTTTGGTAAATCCATGGACTTTTAGATTTAAAATAAAGAAATTTATGTATAACTTTATCAAATAATATTCATGGAGCTGTTTGTGAGTGAGCCACTTATTAAAGCTCCACTGAGTCCTCCATTATTATTGTTGCTACTATATTGGCTGTTTATTAGGGAGTTACTAATCATAGTTTGATCTTTAAAATTTGTGCTGTCTGTAACTTAAGTTGAAGATCCATTTAGTCGAGATTAATGTTTTTCAATTGATTTCATGTTTTCAGACCCTATTGTCCCTCCACCATTACCAGTTTTTGATAAACTCATGTCGGATTATTCTTAATTTAGAACTAAGATATACTAAACTAAGTGCTAAAATTATACTATTATTTAGAAATATTGACCCATTGTATTTTAAGTTGAAATTGGAGCACCAAAAGCAAATGCTTACACACTTGGATCTTTCTTTTGAGATGACATGCTTGAAATTGTTTGCTTTACTAATTTTATTCTTTTGACTGGGCTATTACTTGCTGTCTGATTATTCAATTATAGAAATTGGATAAAACTTTAAAATAGTAATTAATATCAATAACATTTATGGAATAGCAGCAACTGATATCTTAGTGATACCTGAGAAGTTGTCAGATTAATTATAAGTTTGATTTCCTGTATTTATTAGACTACCATCTTATCCCTATCAAATCATTGGTTTTAACATTTATCAATATATTGTTAATTAGTAATTAAAGTTATGGGAGGGGATTTCTTGCAGTCTCCCGCCCCCAACAAAAGATTCAAGCTTCCAACGATAAAATTAATTTATTAAGCAATAATTATATAAGTAAAACAATATAAAACACTGACCTTAAACCTATATATTATGCAATTTTTTATTATATTAAATAATTTCAAGGTTTATATTTATCTAATGTCTCATTATTTAATAAAATAAAATATTAATCATAATGTTTTTAGTTATTAATATATGCAATTTCATAAAAATATTTGAATTCTTATTAAAATAGGAAATTTTTTATTTAATGTTAAAATGAATAATTAGATCATTTAAATTTCATAAAAATTACATACTTTTATGTTGGCAGGAAACCTATCTTATTAAATACATAAAATACATAGGGGTTGGTGAGTTTCCCACCCCAAATTATTAAAAAGGGTTGAGTTTGCTAATTTTTATTAAATATTAATAAATTAATTAATTGCAATAATAGACTTGATTGAAAAATAAAATTGAGAGTTTCCAGATGATTTGAATATTGAGTAACTTTAATCTGTGCTATTAATCTAATAACTTACAGCTTTAACTTGCAACTTTTTCGATCTAACGCGTCTAACTCTTTTCTTGAATTATTGCATTCGTTGCATATTTTATGCTCCATCTATAGCACAAATTCATTATTATAATTATTCTTAAAAATCAAATAAGATTTTGACACCAATAACTTTTGAAATTTAGCACTGAAAATTAATGAAGTGTTATGGTAATTGAACTTACCGCTTATATTCAAGCTGTCGCTGTTTAAGTGGCTTGTCAGATTTAAATTTAGTTTTTACCTAGCTCCATATGTTGGATGAGCTTTAACGAGCTATGAGATGTCGTCAATATCTTCAACTTACAAGTCTTGTTACTACTATTATTATTATAGTGTAAATAATGACTTTAATCGAGGATCATCGCTGAACCCAGACTGCGCATGCCTATAATTTTAGGATGCGCTTCGACCAGTTTAAGTGGCTAATTTGTGGTTTTAAATCATGGACAAATCTCCCATTTGAACAGACATATCCATCATGGAATTCGCATCTTAATTTTAATTGATAAGTTTGACTTCAACTCCATTCTTTACACAAACTTAACCCATTTTTAATATATACAAGTCCTTTAAATAATAAATTTGTAATTAAATTCATATCCTAATTAATTGCACTCTGCACTCACTTGCTTTTACAAATTTTAATTGCTGTATATAATGCATAATTAATTAATATAACTATCTATCCTCAATTCAAAGAGAAATTGCTAATTATTAATAAAATTAATATTTGGAATAACTTTATTATGATAAATTTGGATGACTAAAACAATTTACATAAATTTAATTGCTTGATAAAAATTTTATGCTTCTATTATAAAATTTTAATTATTATCATATATTAATTTTATTGAATAATTATTAATTTTCTCAATTATAAATGCTTGATTAAAAAGGGCTCCCCCATAATTATAATTATATATTAAAAAATAAATTTGTCTATTATTAATTTACTCAATTAAAGTCAAATTTACTGCCAAAGTCATTAGCAGTGAATGCATCCTGACCTCCTCCAGCTGAATTTTAAATAACAGATTGGTTAAGCTAACTGTCAGAGTCAAAATTATCGAAATCAAAGCGTGCCCCAAAACCAGTTGTTGCTCCAAAGTTATTATTGGCTGTGCTTGCTGGTTGAGTGGAAGCTGGTTACTAACTGTAAGAAGCACTTGCGCCATATTGGTCATATGATTAACTTTGATTATTGTAGTCGTAGTGATTGCTGCTTGTATGCTCTAAAAAAGTTAGGAGTAATATTAAACACATGGATATATTTGGATCATTCATTAAATTTTTAAGTATGCTAGTTGTTGTATTGGTCTTGAGCACCATAAGAATTGTCTTAATAGTAATTTTAAGAAGATTGAGCAGCAGCCCCATTATAAGTAGTATCTTAATAGTCATATCCATTATTTTAAGTTTGATTATAGTCATTATGAGTAGCATTAGATTAGTTGTAACCTGCATAGTTATTATTTGAGTATGAATCCTTTCTTGACAAATCGTCAGGCTGACTATAACCCCCATGATTGAAAGATTACTATTGAGGGGAAGTTGAAGCTGCTGGTTAATTGTGAGTTGCACTAAGTACGCTTAATCTTTCTTACATTACACTTTCAAGTTACTCTTTGGCATAGTTAACTTCTTACTGTTTTTAGTCAAGAGTAATTTTGGCTTCTGAACTTCTATTCCTCTCTGTCATAAGGAGCTATCTTTAAATCTCAAGATTTCTTTAGATAGCCTAGAATTCTCTGTCAAGTTCATCCATTTACTAAATTATTTTCATATTCTCGTTTTAGATCTCATGATATTGGGCTTGGTCTTGCATGTACAAGTTTTTCATGAACTAAATTTCCTCTTTGCGAATTTAAACCTTGCCTGGATCTAGCTTTATAGGAGGAGGTAATTACTGTCTAGGAGATGATTGTTAAGATTTAATATAACTAATCTAAACATAATTAATATAATAAAATTCTTAATTATACCATTTTAATGCATACTCTGGCTATTAACTGATATCTACTACTGCATAATTGGATTTTAAAAGCCTGGTTATAATTTTAAAGAAGATTTATCTGGGGAAATATCGATAAAGTTAACTGATTTCTTCTGGCCAGATCCTTACAAGTTTACACTGATATTTCCTATATTTGGGATTGATTATCTGTCTTAATTTTGGTTCAGGATGCTATTCAAATTTTATGGCTGGATATTCACTTGTTAACTTTACTGTGCTTAGGGGCCTTATCCTAAGAGATCAATTAATTTACTTAAAAATATTTATCAATAACCATTTAAATTTTCTTTAATTTAAAGAAATCAATCGATTAGGGTTGAGGTTAAGGAATGTTTTAGGGTTAAATTTATTACTATTATTAAGGCACTTAATTTTATGGTTTAGGCATTTACTATTGTTGAACTTATTATTACTGCATAGGTTGCTGCATCTATTGCTACTTATTTTGCATTTACATCATTTAAGGATTGCTTTACTGTTGCATCATTCTTTACTAAAAATTTTTGAAGTAAGTTTCTGGGTCAACAGAGAGCAAAGATTCTTCAGGCAATCTTGGAGGTAACTCTGATCCTTATTTTTTCTTGTATAAATAATGGATAGTAACTACAAATAGAGGCTTGTCAAACCTTTCTTTATTATCGGGATTAACAAGGTTCCATACTTGATCTTGTGAAGCTTAGTCCATTTAGGTTTATGTGAATAACCCTCTCACTTTTTCACTAGATAGGAAACCCATATTTTCCTTGTCAACTTAAGCAAATATTTTAAGATATCTCTCCTTTTCTTCAGGTTGAATAAACCATGGAGACTGCTTAGCTCTCTCTAATACTTACTAATGCATCATTTATTGCTGCTTCATCATTTATTGTTAAGCCTAATTCATTACCTTTTGCTACTAAACTTGATTAACTGAGGGAATCAAGGATGAAATATTGTTGAATTAATTCAAATCAAGAGAGTCAAGATCAGGCAAGGAAGCTGCTATTTCTTCGGCTCTAATCTCAGGTTTTTCTCTTACTTACTCAGACGAAGTCAAGGCAAGAGGTGCTGGGTCAAATTTTGGCAAGTCAACATCAATATTAAATTGAAGTGACTCTTCATTTGGTTTTATACCATGTTAAGCATAGGCAATCAATCTAAGCGCAATGTAAAATTCATCTCTTGTCAAGTACTCTGGGGTTGTTCTAGCTGCTAAAAGCCAAAAATTCTTAAGAAGATCAACAGGTAAACCGGATCTTTTAAAAAAAGCTACACCAACCTAGCCTCCAACTTTGTTTGTTTGATTGGGATCAGCTTACATCAACAAGTTTGAGTAATAGCCTTTCTCTTTGTTCGATAATTGTATCTTAATAGGAGCTTTTTTCTCCATTCCACCTGGCATTTACTAATGCTGCATACCTGGTCCACCTGGAATTGAAGTTTAAAAATTCCCACCCATTTACTGAGGCGGCATATTTCCCATTCCTGACATATTCCCTGCGCCCATCATCGCTGGATTATTCATTTGAGTTTGTAAATTTTGTGCTCCTGGGTTTCCCATCTACATACCCATATTCATTTAACCACCGAGAGCAGGACCCCCTGCAGCATTTAGTCCTTAATTGAGCATTTATTATTGCATCATCTATTGTTAAGGGTTCATATTAGAATGACTAATCTAAATTATTTTAAAAATGATAATAAGTTATCTTCAAATTAGCAACAAGTGTTTCTAATAAGAAAAATAAAGATAAAAAATTGAATTAAAAAATAAATTTTTATCAATATAATCAAAAATTTGTTTAACTATCAATGGATTCTTTTGAGTCGATAGTATATTCTAGTTTATCATTAAACTCCATTTCATTGTTTACTATTTATTTTTAGAAATTTAATCTTTCAAGAAACCTTTTGTATTATTTCTTTAGGCAATATATTATCAAGCAAAATACCAAAAGTAAACCTAATAAACCTTAATTAATTCACGAGACTTAGTTGTATTTAGTTTAAAAGAGTCAAAAAAGTAATAATTAGTGTCATCTAAATAGTGTTCATATTTATTCCAAATTTGACATTCTCAAATAAAAAGGGATCATAGGTAAAGCTTATAATTTCCCCAGTTTGATTGTCTTTGAATTGAGCAATTAGCCCAATAGCCTTCACTACCTAAATATCTTCTTTCAAAAGTTTAATTTAATTGTTTTCTAATCCTTCTTAAGTCTACAAAAGTTTGAAGATATTTTTGTTTTTGGTATGTTTAATGGAACAAAGTGAAATCATGTCAAGGTGTCCTTTAGGATCTGTAGTTGCGTAAATATGATAAGTTACATTTTATACTGGTTCGAAATGGGATTAAGGGATTGTAATATTTTGATTGTCATTATTTTCTAAACTATCTAAATGATAAACTACAGGTTCCCATTTGAGGGTGAAAGATTTTTCATCACTTAAGTCTTCTTTAATTTAAAATTATCTGTGATTTTTGGAACCTTAAATCTAGTACTTTTGGTATATCCCTTATTGACTACTATTAACAATAGAAGCCTTTATATGATAAAATGAATCTTATTGGTCTTTAATGTCTGAGTAAAATTCATTAGTCGATTATACGCCTAGGTATATAGTATCGTAGGGGTAATTTTATATTTATTTCACTTAAGAATATATTTAGCCAAATTACAGGGAGGATTCAACTCGAAAGAGGTGATTGAAATCCAGTGGTTAATGATACTAAGAGCTATTTAAAATTAAGTTTTATGTTTGATTAAGGCTTATTTAGTTATCGAAAAGCTGACTTAGATTTGAAGATATAAACAAATCAACTCTACCATTAATATAAATCAAATTTAATTGTATGAAATAAGTTTGTTTATTTTATAAATTGCAAGGTTACAGTTCAATTAGTAGATCTTAACTTTGGTTTTATCTCAAGTGAGCTTTGCTTATAAATATCTCATAGATCTTAAAAGTTTAATAAATTAATTCATTAAAATTCACATTTTTAATAAAAAGTTATTTATAAAAATAAAATATCATTATTAAGCTCTTTGAATGTTATTGGGATGAATGTTAACAATCCCATTGCTATTTGGAATAGATGACTTCTTCTAATGAAAAATAAGTTTGGTTTTTTCAGGAGAAAATTTTGAATTAGGATTTGGCAAAGTTTAGAAATTAGAAGTGTCTTAATAATTATTATTGGCACCTGCGCTATTGTAAGCCATCTACATCCCTTGCATTGAATTATTCTTTCTGTGGTTGTTTGCCACTTAATTTGACCCATATAAATTATTGCTGTTAATTTGAAGTTGTAACTGTTGATATCCCTGTATATCCTTCTTGCTTCCAATTATTCCAAAATTATTGGGATTTTAAGCTTAAAGTAGTAGATCTAGCTAGTTCATAGTTGTCCCATTTTTCCCACCTGTATAATTACCTCCTAAAGTTTATGTAGTCAAATAGGAATTTCCAAGTTGCTTATTAGGTCTTGGTGCTTAGTGAATTCTTAAAACATTTCCATGAATCTTAGAGTTTCTAGTACGATCTTACATAAATTAAGTTTAACCAGGAGATCCACTCAAATTATTATTGTATATCGTAGTATTCGATCGATTGTGATTAATATCATAATTACTTGCTGTATTCTTGTTCGAATTTTAAACTAAGCTGTTACTGTAGATTGTCTTATCAAAACTTTGGAAATTTGATTTGGTCCCACTCATCATGATCTAAAAGATTATTAACTTAGTAATGTGTTTCTTACATTTGAATTGTATGATTGATTGCTGACTTGATTCTATGAATTCGCTATTCTTTGTATAATTTGTCTAGGATTAACTTATTGTTTGCTAACTGTGTCCTATTTCCTTCTCATTTTATACTTTTCAATCGCACTTTGCAAATACGTATCTTTGATGTTACTGTGTGACGATTTTAAGATTTCATCACCTTCTGTAGAAAACCTCTTGTTATTAATATTGCTATTCTATGACTAATCTTAGTTTAAGTTATTCCCTATGTTCTATTAATAAAGAGGAGGAGCGCCTGCTGCTTTAATGTTAAATTTTGAACGCTTCTTGGAGTCTTGCTAGGCATCTAATGGCATCAATACATAAGAATTTGGCTATTGTTAATTGTAGGACTTATTACCTTAAACTGGAATTGAACCATTAGAAGTTGCAGATTAATTTTGGTTAAAGAGAGTTTTAGAGAAAGATTAAGTTTAATTGTGCTGCTGTCCTGAGGGATCATGATTTAAAGTATAAGTTCATATAAGGTAAGTTATAGAAATGATAAATTTAAAAGAGTAAAATATTTCTGATAAAAATCCAACTTATCTAATTTTGTAAATCATTAAACCAATTAACCATCATTATTACCATTTTATTGCTCCTATTTCTATCTTAACTCATTCTGGTATTATTCAGCTAACTCAGCAATTTTATCTTCATCAAATGGCTCTGCCTCCTCCTCAGGTGTAAAATCATTAACGATGTTGAACCTCTATCTGAACTGCTTAATATCGAGAGATCTAATTATGCAGCCCATCTTTGCACATCCTAAGTCCAGAAGTTGCTTGATATCCATGTAGTTTGCTGCTAAAATCAAGTCTTGGATAGTGTCATCGTCTTTGTTCATGAAGTTTGCATACCATGGAGTAGTTGCATCTTCGAAATTATTTGATCTAAGAGGCTTCTCGATGTCAGGAGCTGCGTTATCTTTCAGGTGAGTTAGAAATTCGATGATTTAGTCCAAAGTTTTCTTTTAGATATCTGGCAAAGGAATTTCCTCTTCAACATCTGCATCATCGATCATACCCTTAATCAAAATAGAATGCTGAATTATAGAGACTGGGACTTCAGTAATAGTACCTTCAATAGTTTAAAGCTGTACTAGCCTGTTATCCTCAACCTACTGAACGTTTTGTTGCATTTGGTTAATGTTGCTCTCCATTTTAGTTAGTATAAGTTGCTTATTTTAAATTATTATTTAAACATTCACTTTACCCCTTTACTAAGACCGATCAAAAGAAATATTCAAATGGTAGATCAGGATTTTAAGAACCATACTTATTGCTTAGCGATGTCATACCACGTCTGTGCTTACTCATTTCTTGTTAGTGCTAAACAATTGAAATCCTTAAGATAATTGATATAAAAAAGTTAATAAGTTTAATTTGAATCTTGAATCAATAATTATTAAGTGCCGTTCCTCTCACTTTCTTTATACCCTATTCATTGAGCCAGTCTATCTAGTTATTTCATTGCTTAACCTTAGTAGTCGAAATCAATTTAATTTGCACTTTTGGTATTATAGCTGTCTCTCACTGCAGCAGTTGAATGTTCTTTTAAAGCAGAACTTAAGTTTTAAGTTTGCATAGTTTTATTAAACACACCAGCATTAATTTGTGGATTATTTGAAGTTGAAGCACTAAGCAGAGGGAGAGGCAAATCTTGCGAGCTACTCATCAAGTTCTACTATTTATGAGAAGTGTTGTTTTATGCTGAAGGGAAATGCTGATGCTTCAAATATTCAGCAGTATTATTTGGGAATTTAGAAGCGCTTTACCCCAGGTGACTTTATTACTAAAATCCATATGGTTGCTAAGACTCCTTTCTATCATTTATTAATAATTTATCGGTAGATCTTAAATTATTTAAGTTTGAAGTTTGCTATTTATTATTGGACTTTAATTATGAGCTCAATCTTAAATGATCGTGAGTACTTGATTTGAAATTGTAAGTGCTTTTATCTCCGTAAGCATCTATAATTGATTAAGTTTCTTCTAACTATCGCCAAGTTTCATTTTTAGTTTTATTTACTGATGAAGAAGTATCAATTATTACTTGTCCTTCTATAGGATCCTCTTATTTATATTAAACTTTTTAGTTTAGTACATTCATTTGCTTTTAGTGGACATCTTATATAACTTATGGGTTTATTTGTTTGATTCTTGGGGGTTTATCAGGTGAGACTGATTTATACTAAGCTTCATTTTTAATTTCTAGAATATCAATACCTTTTGCTTAAAATTATGGATGTTCTTGATTAATGTTCTGTATTTAGCTACTTTTTTAATCATTTTTACTATCATCTGGAGGTTCAGTTATGTTGTTAGACTCCTTGGTTTCTTATTTAACAAATGACTCTTCTATTAGCATATTATTGGTTTAGCCTTTTATCACTTAATCTTAAGCTTTTTACTATTCTTGAATTTAATTTTAAGGTACTACATTTTCTAGCTACTTCTGATTGGCTTTTGGGGTCGATTCCTAATTTATTGCCCATGATTTCTCTAACTTCTCTCGATTGGCTTTGGCTAACAGCAATCTGCGACACAAATCGGTTGGCTCAAAGTGAGCTCCAGTTTTAGGACAAGTATATTTTTGATGCTCATTTTCAAAAAATATTCCCTTAAAATTTAACAGATCAAACACTTGATCAGCTTCATTGCCACCTGCTGGTTCAGCGTTTTATTATTTATTCTAAGAGTTCTCTTTTCTCTAAGCCATTAAATTTCTAAATTAAAACTAAAATATAAAAAATAGAGTTCAATGAAAATCTGATATCATTTGTGTGCATAATCATGAATTTAGCTTTAAATATTATAATAAATAAACAATATGGAAAACTCAATTGATATAGATATGTCAAGTTAACAAGATTAAACTATTATAGAAGGCCTTGCGCAAATGAATGCGAACTATATATTCTCTAAACTATTGAGAGTAATATTTCATTTTCTGTAGTTCTTTACTTATTAAGAATAAAGCTCCAGATGCTTGGAGGATTCATGAGTTAGCCAGTCAGTAGTTCCCTGAAATTAGCATGAGAAAGAACTTTTTATTTTATCAATTTATTAGTTACTTTTTATAAAGGATTATCAAGAAAGTGCATTTTTGTTAAACTTTAAGGAGGTCCCTGCAAATTTGTTGAAAGTATGATCTATTTTGATTTTTAATTTTGTTAAGGTCTTGATAGCAAACTCCATTATCTAATGCAGAATTACAAGAATTCATAAATCCATATAATTTTTTATTATTTAATAAAATCTAGAGACAATTCTTACAACAGCAGAATCCTAGAGATAGAAGCAGAGTTCTTGAAGCCTCTTTCCTTATGTCACAGTTCAAGCAAGCTTTATTAAGATGAGCATAGTGTTTATTAAAGGTTAGATCCCTCAAACCCTTTGAATCCAAAATACTTTGAAGAGCATCTATAAGTGTTGAGAGAGTTGATGAATCAAAATCCAAAGTTTAAAGTGTTATTGATAAAGTGAAATTATTTAAGTTAATTTAAATTAGATTTTAAGTATATAATGTGAAATTAAATGTAGTTAAGAATAATTGATAAAATTTGAGATTTACAACAATTTTTGCTAAAATAAATTATAAGTAGTCCATTAATTTATCGACTTCATTCACTTTTGAGCAATCAAATTTTAATGTGATTAAGAGAGTGATTTATCATTTTTTAAGGGGAATCTTTAATAATTAAATTATACAGCTTTTGTAAAAAAAATACATAGAACAATATCAAGCAAGATACCTCTAAATTTTTACTTTATTTAGATTGTATTTTAATAGCATCATTGTATTAAGAATTTCAATTTCTCTATATAGAAAATAAAGTTAAAGTTCCTATATTTTAGCAATAATTAACAAAGATAGATATCTCTATGACAAGGATATTCCACATTTAACTTTTGACTGTGATCTACTAAAAGAAAATGACATTATCAATGTGCTAATCGTCGATGACAGAAAATTATCTAAAGATGGAATAGTCATAGGAAGCATTGCAAACAGTAAGATATAGGGGTGTAAGCAATAAAGTCTGTCTCTTGAGACTTTAGATTTTGGAAATTAGGGAGAGAGCAGAGTATTCTATAAATTGGGTAAAGTTAACATTGCAAGTCAATAAAAGACTCAGTTGTATTCATTACAGGAAATGGTTGATAGTTTTGGTATGAATCCATATTCTACTGTGAGAAGTGAATAAAATTAGAATTTGTTTGATTTTTAAGCTGATGAGTTCAACTTCCAAAAATTGAGAGATGCCTATAATAAATCAGAATAAAATATTTCCATAATTATTATAATAAAACTTAGACTGGGCAGAGGATTCTATTTATTAGGGATTACAAAGTGAATAGAACGAAGACTTTGATAAGGCATTGGATTTCTACAATTATGCAATTGACCTTGATCCATTCAATTAAAATTTTTAATTTTAATTGAATATCGCTCAAAGAATTTGTCTATTGAGCAAAGATGCTTTCTAAGCTAAGGGAATCTTGTTGAAGAAACTTAACAGACTTGATGAAGCAGAAACTGCGCTAAAAGAAGCTTTCAAGTTAGACAATGACGACAGAGATCTTGAGCTATTGCTCAGAGAGGTGATGCTTCTTCACAGACATGCCACTCAAAGCAATCAAACAGAGGAATTATTTGTCTCAGACAATAGAAAAGCAGGAGTTAACAAGTACGAAGAAGAATGGGAGGGAATTCCAATAAGCACAGGAAACTTGCTGACTGATATTTAAATTAAACTGAACGATCCGATTATCTAGTAAAGTCACGATAACATAGTCAAGCAAGCTTAAACCTAGAGAAAGTAGTATGATTTTGTTTGAGGTGACCAATGCTCTAATAATTTCCCTTAATTAATTATTTAATAATTTCTTGATAATCGCATTTATCTTCTTAGTAGATAGGTATTTTAAGATCTATTACCAGAGTCAAGGCTAATTGGTGTTTGATTCTTACATAACTGCTATATGGTGTGTAGTTATCACTATGACCACTGTAGGTTATGGTGATGTATTCGCTGTGTCACCTTTTGGAAGACTCATTTCAATCATCAACGCTCTCTGGGGAGCTTTCGTTATCTCATTGCTCGTCTCTTCAATAGGTAGAGTATTCGACTTGTCAGATAACTAAAAGAAAGCTATTGCTTAAATTACCAACTTCAAGCAAGCTGGAAAGTCATTCAAAAATTTTAATGTTTTTCATTCATCTAATTAGAGAGATGTAAAATTTCAGCAATAAAGATTGAAATCTTCTCTAAAGTATTTTATTGCTAAGAAAGAATTCCAAAAGAACGAAGAAGCAAAGCAAAAAGGTGAAGATGTTCTTCCTTAAGATCTTGATTATGTTCCAAACAAAGAAGATTTAAAGAATTTGAAGGGTTAAATGGAAAATGATTTTGATATCATGAAACAAGAAAGAATGGACAACTTAGATCTTCATTACCAATTCTTTTATAATTTATACTAATCTTGTGCCAGAGGATATTAAAGGAAACTAAATTGACCTCATAAAAGAGCAAATACTTGACTTGAACGATAAGTTCGACTATCTCATGTCACTTATGATTCAGTAAAACAAAATCTTAGTGAAAGTTACAGAAGATCAAGAGGGAGAGAAGTCTACCCAAGTATCCTTAAACCCCTTGGGAACAATTCAAAGCTTACCTGACGGATCTGAGTACATTTTGGATCCAAAGAAAGCAGTGAAAGAATTTGAGAAAGAAGCCAAGAAAACAGTTGGAAAGCAAAGAGAATTCTGGAGAAAGCCAGAGCCCAAGAAGCCCCTTCTCTAAAGAGTAAAAGAAGCCATCAAAATTCAAAAGATAGTCAATGAAAATAGCAAGAAAATACTGATTGGAGCAATTCAAACATCACCTTACATTAAACATTAAACTCATGGAAAAGTCAACAAATCCAAGTGATATTTTAAACGATATTAAACATTGTAAAAGTGCTTTATGAAGCCTTATATTGATTTAAAAATCTTACTTTTTATTGAGATGTATATTAAGTTTAGTATAGATATAGAAATTAAACATAATCAATGAAATCATTTGAATGTAGAACAGAAAGTTCACAATGATTAAATAAAGATATTAGCTTTTAATTATTCACTTTAGAGTCCCATTATTGTATTATATTAGATAAATCGATTATATATCAAGATGGAGCAGCCATTAAAAACAGATTTGAAACAGCAGCTCTTAGAAGCAGCTACTTTCAGAGTTGACACTGAGCTCAATAATAAAGTAGATGTCTTAAGAAAGGAAGAAGTGATGCGAAGAATGGAAGTAAGATATCAAAAGTATTATAAACATTGGAGAGATTTTGATATGCTGACAACAATTTTGGCAATGATTGGTCTTGTACTAGCTGTAGTAGAGGTAAGATACTTCAGATATAAACACTTTTACGACTATTATTCATTACTTAAATTCCTTATTAAAATTTTCTTTACAGCAAGAATCAGAAAAATTCGAATACAAAACTCGTAGTGTTGAAAAAATTATGCAAAACTCATTTGTGAGAATAATTATTACTTTCACAACTGCACTTGCTATACTATCTCTAATGATTAAGAACTGGGTTTATGTGTTTTGGTCAGATTTCCAAAATTCAAAGCAGATTTACATTAAGTTTATGGAACTCCAAAACTACAACTTAAACGAAGACGAGAGAGCTAAAGCAGTTGCTGAAGGACAGTCAGATGTTCAATATAAGAGAATCAAGTTTAAGAAAGATTCTCACGCAAGAAAATGGCTCCATTAAATATTGTCAGCAGAATTCTTAATCGAGACAGTCATTCTATTATTCCATCCCTTACCCTACTTTGAAAAAGAATACACATTCTAAATTATCAACATGCTCAGCAGCAAAGATCAGCTTGTAGACGTTCATTACATGCTTGGTGACTTTTTGTTTGCTTTTATGTTCTTGAGATTCTACTTCATTCTTAGAACTATAATGAACTTCAGTATTTATTCTGATCTCAGCTCCAAAAAGATTTGCAAGAACAATGGTTTCGAGAGCAATCCATCTTTCTGCTTCAAAGCTATGTTCCAAAAGAATCTCGGAGCCACAATTTTGTTTGTTGCTATCATTTCAATTATGTGGCTTTCTTATCTATTAAGAATCTTTGAAAAGTAAACTATTTATATCAAGTAATTTGTGTTTTAGGATCTATTGGAATAAAAAATTATTAAGCCAAATTTAAATGAGATTTTATAAATTTAATTTTAACTGACAAATTACAAATGAGTGAACAAGTAATTTACCATTTTGCATCTTTATCATATATCTAATCCATTTTTAGTTTGCTCAAGGCGCAACACTTCAAAGATACAACTCAGATCTCACTCGTTATATTGAAAATATTAGAGTGGGCAGAGATGACCTCCATGAAGAAATTACAAAAGATGAGGAAGAGAAATCACTTATAGAAAGTGAGATCGCAAGTTTAACAGAAAGACTTGGTCAACTCAACGATGCTTTACTAAAGAAATACGAAGCTTAAGAAGAGTTTGACAGAACAATCTCAGAGACTGAACAGGCATTCATGAAGATTCTTGAGTCATCATAAACTCTATTGCATGTCCTCAAGAAGGAGGACTCATAGCTTTCTAAGAAAAAGTTGAATGTCTCCACCCGCAAAATCAAGGAATATTAGCAATCACCAGAGAAAAAACCTCACAATAACACTACTAGAAAGTAATATAAGCAGCAGAATTAAGTCAATTAAGACCAAAGCTCAGACTACTCATATGATTAAACTGTTGAATGATCACTCTTTGAAAATGATAATTGACTTTATATAAAATTGTGGAAATTTGTTTGATAATATAGAAACTTGTGCATTAATAAATTAACTTTCTATATAAATACTTAAATATCACATATTAAGACTGTTTAGTTTTTCTGTAGCAGCCCATCTCTTTTAACATGATTTAACATGTTGTTCCATTAAATTTGAACTAAACTGTCTCCCACACATGCTGCAATTACCATCCCCACTACCTTTCATTGGTTTGTTTCTCATATCTGGAGTACTCATTTGTTATCCAGCAGATGACAAGCTTCCATTCATCGATGCAGTTAAAGTTGAATTTGACTTTTAATTATCCTCTAATAGAGGTTTCTTTGATGCTGCTTTATCGCAGCTCTTCAAATGTATTGTTAGTCTGTCAGGCAAGAATGTACGGCCACAATTATGACAAGCCATTAAAGAAACCTCGTTATATTGTTTATAAGCTTCATCATTGTATTGCTACATATCCACCTTTTCTCCATTTTTGTTACCAATAACCATATCATCAAAACTTTTTGGAGGCTATGGTACAGGTCTTCGTTCTTTTGCAGGCTTTTTATTTTCTTCAATTTCCCATTTTTACTTGCAACTCTTCAAATGGATTTCTATAGACAATGATCCATATTCACGACCACTACGAAAAAAAAAGGTTAAAACTATACTAATTTACCATATATAACAAAATATTGTTTTAGGTCTTTGAATAATTGCTGGTCCTTTAGATGGAGATGCTTAGCTTTAACTATTACCTAATCCCCCTCCACCAACTCCTCCTAATTTTTTGGAAGATCCTTTTCCTGGTGGTCCTTCATCAGGAGCTTTTCCATGAGCTTTATTGCAACTTCTTAAATGAACAATCAATCTGTCAGGTAAAAAGGTTCGACCGCAGTTTGGGCAAGCATCCATTCCTTTTTCGTTGAATTCCTTTTAGGCCATTTCGTTATATGATTCCATGTTATCTGCCGATACTTTTCCAGTAATTAAATCATCAAAGTTTTTTGGTGCCACAGGCAATGGTTTTCTTTCATGTTTTGGTTTTTAAGATTGTTCATTTTCCCATTTTTACTTGCAAGTTTTTAAATGAATCTCTAAACTTGCAGTTCCAAATTCACGACCACTAGTTAAATTAATTAAAGAATAATTTCTTACCAGATATAACAGACTAATGTTTTTGGTTTAATGATAGGTTTTAAATCAGGCTTTCCTCCAGAGGCTCCGCCCATTCCACCGCCTAAACCACCTCCAATACTTCCTCTCGTAGGAGAAGCACTTTCCTTAACACCATGAGCTTTATTGCAACTTCTCAAATGAACTATTAGTCTATCTGGTAAAAATGTTCTTCCGCAGTTAGGGCAGGCATCCATTCCCTTCTCATTGAATTCTTTCTAAGCTTTTTCATTGTATTAGTCCAATTGCTCTTAAGAGATATTTCCTGATATCATATCTTCATAGTTTTTAGGTGGCTGTGGTAACGGTTTCCTTTCATTCTTAGGTTTCTAAGATTGCTCATTTTCCCATTTTTATTTGCAAGATTTAATGTGAATGTCTAAACTTGAAGTGCCAAACTCTCGGCCACTACGATAAAGTAATAAGAAAAATTCTAATCCTTACCAAATATAACATACTAATGTTTTTGGTTTCTTGAATGTCTAGCTCAGACCACCTGGAGACTTTTATTATCCAGCTGAAGATCCACCCATCTTTCCCCCATTCGGGCTTCCTTAAGATGAAGAAAGCATTTCAGCTTAACTTTACACTTTCATGCTTTAAGCCATTTTTCCACCACCTATCTAAGGAGAAGCTTTATTTTCCTCTGGTTTTCTAGTATTACTAGCTTTAAAAAAAGGGTATTAATTAATATATGAAAACATTAGCTTTCATATCTGATCCTGACCCTTTGCAACTTCGTAAATGAACTTAAAGTCTATCAGGAAGAAAAGTTCTTCCACAATTGGGACATGGCTCTAACACTTTTTCATTGTAATTTTTGTAAGCATCATTATTGTATTCTTCTAACTTTTACGCACTTACACCTCCATTCCCACTTCCAGTTAAGATCTATACAGTTGATTAAGTACTGATTTGTTGTCATGACTCATGATAATTAATTTAGAAAATAGGGATTAAGAATTATTTTCACAGACCTCATCAAAGTTTTTGGGAGCTTCAGGGCATGGTCTTCTCTCTTTGGGAGGTTTTTATTACTATTCTATATCCCATTTCTTTTTGCAAGATTTTAAATGTATCTCTATTGATGTTGTGCCAAATTCTCTTCCACTATACTCTTAATTAATTCATCAAACTTCAATAGAATTTTTATAAATAAAAAAAATAATGTATTAACCCCAAAACCCCAAATATAAATAAATGAAACTTCTATTACCATATATAGCACATAACTGTTTTAGGTCTTTTAATCATTTTATCTTTTTTTGCAAAAAATTTGCTCTTTTTATACTAATGATTCTTTATAAAAATTATATTCCAAAATTATTTTAATATATTAGATTTCGGTAATTTTATCTTTGCCTTATTTATTTCTCAGTTTACTCGCACTATTAGATAAAATTAATTATATTATAAAAGCATTATGGTATATTTAAATTCTGATATTGTTTTTGAAAGTATATTAAAGGTAAATACTGAGAATTACATAATTAAAATATATACGAATATTTTTTAAGTATTGATTGAATTGCTTGTAACTTGTTAAAAAAAGCACTATTGAGATATAAAAAATAAAATTCATTAATGAATATGAGATTAAATTAGCATTTTAATTTGTTTTATTAATAAAAAGATGAAAAGGCAAAGGATTCAGGGACTCAAACTAGAATTTATTATTTTTTATAAGTAAAACTTTTTGTGTAATGCATTATATATAAATTAAAATGAGCAAATTTTCCATGATATTTTAATTTTAATTTAAATAAAAACATTAATATTAAATTAGCATGCATAATTGGTTGAATTTAATTTACATTTTAAATTTTACAAAAAATTCTTATTCATAATATCTTTATATATAAAATAATTTAAATAAACTAGATGTCGTAAAAGCTTAAGAAACCTTAGAGGAAGAACTAAAATAAAAGGAAATTTTGGAGACAAGCATTAAAATGCACTCAAATAACGGCAGTTAAAAGGGCTCCTTCAGAAATGAATTTGTATGCACCACAGATCGGTCCATTCACGATAATGTCAATCTTATTGAAATATCTAAGATTGATGACAATATTTACATCATTTATTATTAAAAAAACGTTTACGACTTTAATTTTTACATTGTTAAACAAATAATTACATCTCTAGTAAGATAGAGCAGAACTCATGAAAATTTACATTTTCAATTATGAAGCTATGCTATCATATAAAGCCATTTTAAATTGATGGTATAGTAAATTTAATTATGATTTTCTTAAATCAAACACATTATGGTTTTTTATTTGCCCCTTAATAAGTTTTAAATTTTATTTTAGTGTTAATTACCTAAAAATTACGTCAACTCACAGAAGAATAATATATTAATGTTTTTGAACTATAGATCAGAGAACAGCCCAGTAAAAGAATATTTTGAGACAAGAGGGAATAACTCACATAATAAATTTAATTGCTCATAAAAAAGTGGAAGACAACACAAATCACTTCAATAGTCAGCGCTAGCGAGCTCCTTCATTATTTAGAAAAACCACATAATCTTCATAATTTAAGGCTTTGTCGGGAGGGGGTTTGGGGATGGGAGGCGGTACAATTGGTACTGGAAGTGGTAGTTGTGGAATGAACGGAAATTGCTAATTTTCTCAATCAAATCATTACAATAATAATAATATTGTAGGAATACATTTGATTTGGGAAAATAAATAATAAATTAATTAATTAAATATTAAATTCGTGGCAGTTAACTTTCTGGAAACCTGGACAATATGGTACTTGTTCGATAGAAAATTAAAAATCAGCTGAACTTTACTATTGGCGGTACCCCTCTTTCACATTTCTGGAGCGAGATAACACTACTTTAATTTTGTAATTAAATTCTACTAAACAAATCACCAAAAATTAAACTCAAGTTATCTCGCTCCAGAAATGCGAAAGAGGGGTACCGCCAATAGTAAAGTTCAGCTGATTTTTAATTTTCTATCGAACAAGTACCATATTGTCCAGGTTTCCAGGAAGTTAACTGCCACAAATTTAATATTTAATTAATTAATTTATTATTTATTTTCCCAAATCAAATGTATTCCAACAATATTGTTACAGCATATTTACTATTAATATATTTTTAGAATTACCAAATGAAATTAAAGGAAGTCTTTATATACTAATCATTGAAATTAGCATTTAATACATAAAAAGAGTGAAAGCTAAATTTTTCAAACATTTTTTAACTTTTTTTAATAATAAATTAGCAATAATTTGATTTTTCTTCAATTTGCTATTTAATTTATGAAGTAAAAATGTGCAGTATAAAATATAATCCCTTATTTACTTTACTTATGCAATAATTAATTCAGACATCAGAACTCAATTTAATCATAAGCTCATAAGCCATCCCTGTTCATCGAGCAGTTATCCCTAATAGAGCAGTCTGATGAGTAATTTACAGAATAAGATGTGTCCTCAATGTCTTTCACTATGCCACTCAATCTCCCATCACAAGAACTTGTAAATTCAAACACTTTACAAGATAAGTTATTTTCCCAACACCAAAATAGTAGTAATAATAACAATAATATTATAATAATAAATATTTTTTAAAGTTAATATTGTTTATTATTAATATTAATAAACCAAAATGAAATTGAAGGTGGCTTGGAATAAAAAATAAATTAAGAGGAAGGATCTTTGAAATAATAAATTTAATTTAATTAGGATTAAGAAAATGATAAACTCATTAATAATAATCCATTCAATAACTAACATTATACTATTGCAAAAAATACAAATTCAAAAAGTAAAAATAATAAGATTTAAATATCTTTTATATTAATATTAATGAACCTGATAATCAAGATTTAAATTAAGCAAGTATTGTCTAATGAAGCAATACCAATTAATAACTATAAATTATTTTTTAATTTAATTAATTTATATAATAACAGCCGATAAAATTAAAATTCAGATGTAGTCACAAGGAACAACACCTCAAACTTTTTAAATTTCCATAATGAATAGCAATATATTGCGAATTTATAAAAAGCTATAATCATTTTAATAAATATTATTAAATAATTCATATTTGTAATAGCAGAAGCAATTCTTAGTAAAATAATAAATTTGAAGAATTTGGAGAGAGCAATATACTGATAGACATTTAAACTAATAGTCAAATTGGAGGCAACAAAGTTGGTGTCTTGAAAAGGATGCAAACAACCAAGTCCAACAATAGAGATAGTTAAAATACAAATATTTTATCATGTATTATCTCAAATGATTAGGAAATGTTTCAAGTATTATTTTAGAGAATCTATTTAAGTCGATAATCTGAATCAATTCGTAGATGGAAGCATAAATGAAAGCAACTTAAAAACAGAGATAAATATGTTCACTTTTGGATCAGAAAATGTGAAAATAGACGAAGAGGAAGATCAGAACTTTTATGAAGACAATTTAAAGTATTTATATCTTGGGATGAGAGATCAAATCGACTGTGATTTAGTCTTTTACACTTATTCAGCAATTGATTTTATTGAAGAAGCTCTTAGATCCTCAAATAATTAAGCAAAAATACTGGTGCATTGCTACAAGGTTAGTACAAAATGTATTATTAAACTAATTATAGGGGAATTCAAGGTCTGCAGCTGTAGTTGCTGGATATCTAATGTGGAAGAAAAGTTTAAATCACATAGAGTCAATCGAGTACATAAGATCTAAAAGAGGTTTCATAGATCCCAATCTTGGATTTGTGGGTTAACTCATGTATATGAGTAATATGTTTCAAGAACATAGGTAGTATCAAGCAACAATCTAGCAATCTTATTAAGGAAACATATATTTATATTTTCATAAACGTTTCAACTGCTGTCAACTTAGGTCATTACAATCTATAATCACCGAAAAATTAAGCTACTAACCAAAAATAAGGTAGTTCTATCTTTAATGGAACTGGCAGCAGATCTAATTCTAAAGGTACATTTTCCAGAATTTCGCATCCAAGATCTAAAAGAGGAAGCATAAATATCCAAAAGCCAAAAACTTCACCAAGAATTTTTATTTACAGCATCACGAAGGAGTGTATATAGCAAAAGAGTATCTAACACTTCCTTAACACTTAAACAACTTCCTCCTATTCTTAGAGTTCTCACTTTAGCAATTTTAATGCCCCTTCTCCTATAGTAATAAGAACTGGTAATGACTCTCCATATTTAAAGGTGTTAAATTCTAACAAGCCGTTAGCTATGGTTTAATTAGAACATTCATTCATTCTACTTGTCAGTAACCATAAAGGAGATGGCTAAATATTCAATCAAAATGAAGCCATATAAGTACAAAGAGGACTCTAGTGTTTACTAATACTTGCCAAACACTTACAAAAGTATGAAAATGGACCTGATTAGATATACATTTTCAAGGATAGTATAATATGAGATTGATTTATCTCTATATTTATTTAAATTATAACATCACCTTAGAGTAGAAACATCAATCAATGATAAAAATTAACAAGATTCAAAGCCTGAATCTTCAGTATCCCCAGTATGAATAAAGTCAAGACAATGAGCAGACAATTTAAATTGGTTTTAATTCTCTTCATGTCTCCTCTCAACAAGCTCCCTTAACAGCTACAAATTTAATGAGGGAGTCTATGAAAAAGGAAGAAGAGCTAAAAGAGTTTGAAAGTGCTTTTAACTTCAATGAGTTGAGGAGAAGTCAAGTCTCTTCAGTTAGCAATAAGTCATTCGTAACAAGCGCATAATCATCTCACAAGAAAAATTAATCTAACCTAGGCAGCACCTCGAAGAATTCGTTGTTTAAGTTTAACACAAACGCATTTAACAGTCCCAATCAAAGATCTTAAAATACCTCCCCTTAGAAGTCAGCAAGTGGCAAAGCTAAGTTTTTCAAAATGAACCAGTGCAATACTTCTAGTTAAGATTTGAGTCAACCAATCAACAAATAACTCTTATAGTAAAAGCTTTAGGAAACTTTGAAGAGACAGCAGTAGTAACAAAGTTCAGGATCAAAAGAGAAAAATAAGAAAATTGGGAAACTCAACTTGCAAGTTTATTATTTAATGTTAATAAAATTGTATTCGAGTGAGAATTATGTTAAATTAAGTAATTTTAAAGTTTAGATTTTAGACAGAAACGATCAAATTTAACATCAAAATTATTTACACTCACTTTAAAGCTCTAAGAACATAATAGATCCAAATATTAGCAAGTATCATCCTTTCTCTTGAAAAATCATAAAATTGAGTAAAATTTTTATAAACCTTAAACATTCGATTATAAATTAGATTTATAAGTAAGTTCTTAATAAAACCACACTAATTAATTAAAAGTTTTATAGGATTTAAGTGTAAAAGAATATATTCAATTAAAACTAATGAAATTTTAATTTACTAAGATTTCTATTTTTTCTAATTATTTTAGTTTGCTCTAAGTTATTTTAGGTTTAGTAAATGGTATGAAGTTTATTTATTATGTAATTTATTGAAAGAATTTCAAACTTTCAAACACTATTAGACGTAAGAGTGTTTATTCCAGTTATTACAATTTTCGTTATTTTCTTTATGAAAAATTTAATTACTTACTTTATTCTCTGATTTGAGAAATCTATTTTAATACAATATATTTAAATATTTTTTATGGGTAGATCATTAAACAAACTTTAATTAATTTTATTAAAACAATTATGAGATGTTCATATAATTTTTGCAATTAATTATTGTAAAGGCAACTTTTTTCAATTTTATAATCAATATTTTTCTGGCTATTCATTCTTAAACATAGTTTAAAATATTTTGGATAAAATTAAATATTTTTTATATAAATATAAGCTAAAATTTGGAGTGATGAAATGACAAAAAATTTGAAATAAATATGCTCATAAATGAAATACGACCTATTATATCTTCAAATAAAGATAGAATTAAACTAATTCAATCTAAACAATCTATATCATAAAAGTATCCTACACCTTTATTCTGAATAAAATTTAAATTAATAAATATAATTTGAACTTAATTATACTGTTACAATAATATTATATATACCCCACCCAAAAATACTTTTCCCGAATCATAAATTTTTTTACGAAATCAGAAATTATTTTCCGAACCTTTAATCATGACCAAAAAACCCCAAAAGACCAAAACCCCAAAAAAAAGCCAAAGATTTTTGCGTGCAGTATAAATTTCCGATTTCGGAAAAAAATTAATGATTCGGGAAAAGTTTTTTTGGGGGGCCTATTATATGAATAAGTATATTTGCAATAAAAAGTTAATTTTATTATAAAATATTTTATTTTCCTAGATTCTCTTGTACCAATAGGTTTATATCTTAACTAGATTTTTATATTCTATAAATTTAACATATAAATTAGATAAAGATATTTGATGTTATTAACAAATATAAAAGTTATTATAAAATAATCAATGAGTGTGTTCAATTATGAATCTAATTTTGAAGTATTACCTTCATAAAATAAATCTAGTGAGGAGTTAAATCCAATTAGAAATCAATCTTAAAATGAATAGATTAATAAAGTTAACACCTCTGAAAATAACCTATAGTCAATTGATAAAAATATGCTATACCAACCCCATTAATAAATTAAGGACAAATCCGGATAAGAAAACATAGCAAATTAAGATTCCATCAATTAAAACTTAAATTTATCTTAAGATAATAATGAAGTTTAATAAATTATACCAAAATAACCAAGGAAATATAAAAAGAGACAGAAAAAAGAAGTTTCTAAGAAAATTAAGCGAAATTATATTAAACATCCACATGCCCCGAAATAAAACAGATCAGCCTATAATTTCTATCTCTAAGATTAAATCCCAATTTTGAGACAATCTTAACCTGAATTATAATACAAAGAAATAGTAAGTATTCTATCAAAATAATGGAAAAATGATGAGTTACAAAATTAAGACAGATAGCAATATGAATAGTTGGCAGCAGAGGATTTGATTAGATATATTGAAGAAAAGCGGGAATTTTGCAAAAAATATGAAGAAGTAGAAGAGAAAGATAGTTAAGAAGTGTCACTTTCAGATTATGGGTCAGAATAAAACAAATCGCTTAAGAAGCAAGATTTAATGAGTAGATAAACTTCATAGAGTCCTGTTAAATATTAAGAACAACAGTAATTCACTAATATTGACAATAATTCTTAAAGTAATGAAGAATTTTAAGAGCAATAATAAGTGTACTTGTGTGAAAGGAATTCTGGTCTCTTTGAAATCAATTGCATAAGCATTAAAAAGCAGGATCTAAAATTTAAGAGACCTTGTAATCCCTACATATCATATTGTAAGCACTAATTAAAGTGTATGCAAAAGTAATATCCTGATTTGGAACCCAGAGAATTAAATCAAATGATTGCAAAATAGTGGAAAACCTTAGAATCAGATTAAAAATTGTTATTTCAAAAAGAATACAAAGAGGCTTTGAAAGATTATTAATAAAAAAAGAAAGATCACTTATATTTCCAGTTAGAGAAAAGAAAAATTCACTTGACTGAGAACTTCAAACCTTATAAAAAGCAGAGATCTGCCTATCAATTCTTTTGTTCTGAAAGTTTAAACAGCGAGGAGTATTAGGAAATTTAGAATCCTAGGGATAGGATTCGGGCAATTTCATAAGCTTGGAAAAATATAGATATAGATGATTTAGATAGGTTTAATGAAATGAATAACCAAGATGGAGATAGATTTTTAAAGGATGTGTAAGAGTATTAGAGAAGAATTAATGGCAGGAATAAAGAAGATTAAGATTATCTAATTTAAAGTTTGGATAAATAGGAAAAGGATGAGGATGTATTATATAATCAATGAATTTCTTAATTATTTATTATGATTAATTATTTGCCAATATTTTTATCAAAAATTTTCAGGGAATTTAACCATTTAAAAATACTTACTTTGCTAATATTTTTATTCTAAATAGTGCCAATTTGCTATCTAAGTTCCTCTACAGGATAAAGTAGATCAATAGAGAATGGCCTTCTTTTGTTAAATATCACATCATTTTACTCTGAATATCTATTAAAAAATGATTCTTCATATAAATCTTACAATAGTTCAAATAGATTCTCTCTTTCCTCAACATGCTATGGTGGGTATATTGGATCTACAACTAGTTTTGTAAAATCATCAATCATTTTAGGAAGTAGATCTGCAATATACTCATTCGCTATTCCAAAGTAAGGGTTTGTGTTTACCTCAATCAGCCATATTCTGAAATCTTCATCTATTAGAAAGTCATAACCGAAGAGTTCATAACAGTGCTTTCTCTTGTTGGGGTTAAGTTAGTGCTTCACAGACAAAATCGTATCAATAATCAAATCCTTAATTCTTGGCATGAAATGTTCTTCCACATTTAAATTGTATTATGGCCAAGTTTCGTCTAAATACTCTTGCAATTTTTCGAATCCTAAGGTATTTCCATCTTCATGCTTTCCATAATTATCCCCAAACTTTTGCAAACAATTATTTGTCAAATGTACATAATTATTCTTATTGCTGAGAGAATAATCATCACTGGAAGTTCTCATATACCCCTTTTTGTATACGTACAGATTATGATCACATGTGAACAGAGACCAGATTCTTAAATCAAACTTCCTACTTTTGTAAAGCATAGGTTGCTCAAGATACTTTTAAACAACCCAAAGACTGTTATTAGGCCTTGAAAAAATAAATTGCTGGATATCTTTGATATTTCTGAATATTTCGATCCCTTTTCCTTAATTCATAGCAGCAGGTTTTACCAGCCATATGTTATCAACACAGTGCTTGTAAGGCAATCTCTCTCTTTTGCTCCCTCCATTATGAATTTCTTTGAATCTATACATAAACTAAGTAATCTCGTGATCATCTTAGTTGCTTGAAACCAGGAAAGTTGTGGGAGTACTATCGAATACGTTGTAACCTGCTTACTCAGCAAGTGAATTCTACTTATAGTACGTCTTCAAAGATCTTATTAGACCTGTCTTCGTTACAAGACCACGAATCACTTCAAAGTGATTGAAGATAAAGGGATTTGGATCTCTCTAAAGTCTTTTGTCTATCTTGTCATAGCCCTAAACTCAAAATAAATCACAAAGGAATTAAAGTTACTGGGAATCCATAGTTTACTGGTCTGAATATATAGTGGCACTACTCAATTGCATCATCTTAAAATAATTTATATAAATTTTTACTCATGACAGTCTTCATCGTTGAAGGATAAACTTAGTGATAGTCATCTATACATAGAATTTTTAAATCTTTTTAGAAATTACAATTTAATTAAAAGGTTTCATATTGTATAATATTGATAATATTCTCAATTTGTTAGTACTTCATCGGCATTTAATAATATTATAATTAACCAAATAAAAAAATAATGAAATTACTTTTTTAATTGGGAGTTACATTTTTTTACATCATATTCTATTCCTCTTCCTAACTTACAGTGTCATTCATAATTTATTAAGCTTCCTCCAATTTACTATCCTATTAAATCCTTTAGTTTTCCTCCTCTTGCTACTTTATCTGTAAGTCAGCATTTATATTCTTTGGGATATTCATCTATGCCCCTGTTACTGTGGATCTCCTAACCATATGATTTGGATGAGACTATTTCACTTATTAAGCACTTCCCTTCTTTTTCTCTTCTTCCTTCACTTTGTCTTGGATCTATTTTTATTTGGCTTCTTCAACTTTCTTATTAATTCTCTGTAATTTTTCATTTTTCAATTTCTTGAGACCTGCTTCTTTCTTTTACTCTTCTAACTCTTTGCCTAGCTTTTTCTTTTCTTCGTCTTCTTTACGCTAAGCTAATCGCTCTCTTAAGTTATCTGCTTTAATAAGCAAATCCGAGTGCAATTCTTTCAAGTCTAATTTATCTAGATAAAACATCAAATTTAAAAATTAAGAGGAAATATTGTGAAAATATAATGAAGGACTTGCTGTCTCATGAACACCTTCCTCAATCCTATATTCTTTACAGGCATATAATTGTTATAAACTTTCTATAATTGCCAGTCTAACTGAAATATCAATTTCAATTGAATCATAGATGGTAACAAGCTTCATCAAATTTCTTTCTTATATTAAGCTAACAACTTGCCCACTACCAGCTAAACACTTGAGACTTTAACATGCCAGTGAAATCTCATCATCATCAAAGATTTCCCATTGTTAAAATCTAGTGTTTATTATAAAATTCGTTATAATTCAAACTATCAAAGTCTTTGATGTGTGAGGAGTGTTCGAAGCAGAGTTGTTTAGTCTACTCGTAGATATTCTTTTGCAAGTAGTTTTTCTTCCCTTAGTTCTTTAATTAACCAATTTTAAGTTTTTTAGTGTTGTTTTTTTCATCTTCATCTGAAAAATCTGAAAGTTTATCTTCCTCCTCAATTCTCTCTGCAATCAGTAAATCGCTATTTTTAGCAGCAAAAACATTCGATTGATATTTATCTTAAGATAACTTAGTGTGAGACTACTTAGGCTCCCTACTTTATGATGTCGAAACTCTTGCAGAACTTAAATTATTGGAACTGGAAATATTTGCATTTTAAGAGCTCAGATTATGTGATACGATGCTCTATTTTCACTCATTTGATGATGAGGAAGCTGGCTTACCAGACCTACTTGTGATAGGTTTTTGTGAAATCAAACTCTTAGATCTCTCTTTTTATGGAATATCTTGAGTGTCTTTTTTTGAAGTTGGCTTCACTTGAGAAATTTAAGTTGTGATATTTGTAGAAGATGGAGTTTGCTTGGCTTTTTATGGCACATTATTTTCTTTTTGCTAAGAAAGATTACACAAAACCAAATACTTACTTTGCTGCATATAAACAAAATACAATTTTTTATATCAAAACATATGAATAACCTCTTTAATAGGGCAAGAGGATCAAAGTAGCAAGATTAGACTTGTATCAAAAACTAAAATTATCATAAAAAGATAGAGAGGCTTTTGAGACTGTGCCAAGAATGCTAGTTTACAAGTATTTTTATCCCCTTAAGTTTATATTTATAGAGATGGGGAATATTACCCTTATGAGAGCTATAATTCTTTTTATTTAAGAGTTCTATACCCAGTTGTAAACCTAAAGACAGAAGAGATAGAAAGTATAATAATAATAAGTAAATTTTTAGATTCAATCAAGGAGTTTTAGGAATTCTCAAAGTTTTACCCAAATAAATATGAGCCAATTGGAGATTATTATGGTAGAATGTCAAAGCATGTTAGAGTCATTGGATTTTTCCATAAATCATAGGAAATTAAAATTAATTTATTCATGCTATAGTTCTAGAAAGAGAACCAGGAGTATACATCTACTATGATCTTGAGAAAGAATCCATGGATATTGCTTACTGGATAAACAAAATGTCTTTGAACAAAATTGGAGAAGAGTTGACTAGAGAGACAGATATAATTTCTAGAGTGTTAAACGAGGCAAGAGGAATATTGTTCATTGATAGAAATGATCCTATGTACGCTTCTGATTCAAAAGTAGCTCTAAGTGCTCTGTAGAGAATTTCCCCTTTTAATTTTGAAAACAGACTTCATTTCTTCTATGTTGAGAAGAGTGAATATCAAGCCAGAAAGTCTCAATTTGGAATTATTTGGAGTCACTTGCCTGCATTTACTTTGATTACACCCAAAGGCAATTATTTCCCAATAGATATGAGAGTTAACTTGGGAGACTCAAGTACTATAGATAAAATCCTGAATTACCACATTGATGAATTTAAAGCAGGAAGATTGACTTTGACTTAACAAGATGATGAGCAGAGATTTAAGAATAGAGACTTCGAATTTATTGAAAAATTATCAAATGTTAGAACAATAGGATAGAAAACATTTAGAGATACTATTACATCTCCAGATCATGATGTACTTGTTTATGTTTATACCTCAGATATGTCACATCAAAACTGGAAAAAGTAAAGTAATTTATTTTTATAAATTGTGTTATAGATGTTCTAACAAAGCTTATGACTTTGATTTGGTTTCTTTGAAACTTAGAGAAGCTAAAGTTAAGAGTGTTTTGACAGTTGCATATGATGTTTATCTTGAGGGCATGAATGCAGAAATCGATGTAATATTTTGATTACTTTTATACTTTTCTTAGGATATGGAAGTACCAGCGATTTATAATGGAAACTTATATTTATTAAAAATCATTGTTTTAATTTATGTTATACTTATTCCCAGCAAAGCCCAATTCTGAGGAATTTAAAGTGAAATATCCAAAGCAAGTAGTTGATTTCGCAGGAGTGTACAGATTCTTGAAAAAGAATGCAGAGAAAAAGATCAAACTCCCAAAAGACATATTAGTAAAAGAAGGTTTATAGGCTGAACAAAAATTAGAAAATAAGCCAGTAGAAAGTGGTTCGTAGACCCATACTGAAAAGTAGGAATAGGTAAAAACTGAGCTTTGAAGAATACATTATTTTATTCATTTATTTCTTAATTCATTTCATTAATCAAAATTATAAACTAATAAGTATGATTAAAAAGTCATGTACTTAGACCATTCTTGATCAGATGCGTATTTTATCTATATTTTTTATTAGTAGTAGTGTTTTTTTTCTGAATTTAGGAGAATCATATAGAAATTAATAAATTAATATTATTTATGAAGCTATTAATATCACATCATCTTATTAAGCTCTAATTTCTTTTTGTATTACCCAAGCTTGCCTTATAATTCATCAATTATCTATTATAAATATATATAACCATTACTACTAATCAAATGTCTAATAATATTGAAAATAGTATCATAGAATAAAAAAGCTAATGATGAAGTGTCAGATTAAATAAAAAACTGTATAATAACTCAGATTATGTATCAGTGCTCCATAGAAATACAAATATAAATTACTATAAATTTTTTAGTAACTTAATTTGCTTTAAGTCCATTCACATCATCTATCAGATCAACAAATCAATTTTTAATTCATTTGTGTTCAACATTAAATAACTTAAAATAGGATTGTATAAAAATCAAAAACTAATAAACATTATCACTAATTAAACTATATTATTCTCATTTCATAGGGTTTCATATTTTTTCATCACAGCCTGATTTTAACATCTTTTTCATGTTTAAAGTAGAAGAATCTCTTTGGTTGTCCAAATAGTTATATACTCAGTGTCACAATAGCAGTAACTTATCGATAAAATAATTTATTAATTTTATTATAATAGTAAGTTTAATAAAGTTGCATTATTTTAAACTTATGTCACAAGTATAACAGCATTTATTCCAATTACAACAAATATCTGAATGAATATTGCACTATTATCATCATAGCAACTTTATTGATTGGCATCTTGCAATCTCACAATGGAAAAATAGAGAGTAATTACCACTGAAATTAATTGTGCTACTATGTCAAAAGCAGTAAAAGTCATGTATTATACACATGTAATATATTTGATATTTATTTGATTTTGATCAGATGCGTATTCAATTCTTGAGAGTTGTATATACCAGAGAGTATTAACAGCTGCAAAAACTATGACTTGTATGTATATACTGTCCAACTATACACAATCAGGTGTTTCATCAGCTAGCACTTTAAACTGCACGATGTACATAATGAACAGCACGATAAACAGTATCAAATTTATCAGAGTGAAAGCTATGTAGAAACGTTTTTAAGGGGATCTAAGCAGAGGAGTGGGGCCTCCCTCGTATGGTTTCGTGTATTCTATAGGTGTCTTCTTTCCCCAAACACAGCACTTTCTGAAACATTTAATAGAAATTTTATAATATAAATTACTTAAATGTAATACGCAATTAATATTAATAATTAAATATATTTATGAAACATTTTCTAATGAGATAATTGTTAGAGTCCATGTTACTACAATAATTTATTTATTAATTTATAAAATTAAACTTATAACAGAATGATTTAAGTTCTAATTCAAATTTTATCAAAGTTAAAATTACCAATTTACAGTCATTTATAAATCAAATTTGTTAAGATTTTGTGGTCATTTCTCACTAGCCATTTTATTAAACTTTTCTAATAAAACTCTCATAATAAACATAATGATAATAATTTATTGATCGAGAGTTTGAGGTGGAGTGGCAAATTCATTATTTTGAGCGGATGATAATATATACTGCTAAATTGAATTTAATTTCTAGTGATATTCTTTCTGAAATCTCTCATCAATTGCCTTGACTTCATTCATTTTCAACTCAATGTATAATAAAATTTCCAAACATTAAAAATATATAGTTTATCTAATATCCATAGAATATAATAGTCACCTTGAATTAATTATACTTTTTGATGCATTATTCTACAGTGGCTGTAGGTGGGAGATGTTCCATGCTGCTAATAATAGCGGAAACCACAGTATCTGCCTAGGCAATAGTTATCTGATTTTAGGAAAAAGAGTTCTGATCATCAACTGCAGTGGCTGCTACTTGATCCAATTCATCGAAGGTCCCTTGTGCTCTGAAACCATAACTAGCATTATTTTGATAATTTGAGGTAGACATTTGATTTAATTTTATGTTTTAAGTTTGAAAGTATTTTTTATTATTATTATTAAAGTCACTCTACTTTTAATTATTGAAGTTGAATATTAAGAAGTTATAAATTATTAAAGGAAATATGAAATAAAGAAGGAATTATCTATTTTTTTCTTGATTTAACTTGAAATTAATATAAAATCAGTTTTGTCACTCTTATTAATTATTGAATTTATGAAAGGCAGTTTGAACTCACTTTCTTTAATTATTTGCATTGCTCTTGTTTGGAATAATTCTGTTGTTGATGTCATCTTCTCTGGGTCTCTTCACTTCTCTGAATCTTCTATCATCCTCCTTAAACTTAATAAGGAGAATTCATATTATAATATGAAATTAATTGTAAAGTTTAGGTGGTGATCTATCAGTATTTCTTCTCTTGTTATCATTGCTGATGATAGGGCTTCTGCTTGATCTTCTTTGCACTCTCAAGCTGGCACTTGTACCACCACTAACGGCTCCTTCTTCTCTCGAATTTGACTAATCCATGTTTCTTGAACTAGCTCCTCCTCTTGAAGGTTGATCGTTTTACTCAACTTATCTGCTTGATTTCGTCACTGATTAAGTTTCTCTGTTGGAAGATTGATGATCTCTGGCGCTTGCTGAAGTTCCAGTGTTACTTGAAAGAATAACTCTAGGTTTATCTTCTCTGCTTTGTGTAGCTTGAGTGCGATTGTCAACACTGCTGAAATTACTAGCTTCTTTCTCTCGTTCCTTGACTTTTCTGCGAGACTCTGATCCTCCAGCGAGATTGTTACTGCTTGTTGACTCAGGTTCTCTTGAAGAAACAACTCTATCTTTATCTCTTTAATCTCTGTCTCCTCTGTCTCTTTTTCTCTCTTCCTTTTCCTTTTCTCTTTCACGTTCCTTCTCAACTAACTCTTATATTATAAATAAACTGTAAAATTATTTGGTCTTTAGCTGCCTTAAGTTCTTGGTCAATCACGCTTTAAGGCTTATCCATAGTCTCCATTTTCTTGATTAAATTTTGGTTGCAAGATAGCGCAAGGGTATATAGCATCTAGTCAATAGAGGTCTTTTTATCAATCAAGCCTTGAAGATGCTTTTAAATAACTTTGGCAATAAGATATTGATTTGGGAACATAGGTCTCATCTTGTTCAATATTGTGAGTCCGCATTTTGTTTTCATCTACTGCTTCGCGTTTTAGAAACATACAATGAGATTCTAAGCAAATCTTTTGTGAATAGATTCAGCGATTTGCTAGAACTCTGAAAGCTTGATAGTGTCAGGTTTTCCAATCATTTTTGCAAAGCCTGAATACTCTTTGCATTGCTTATCCCAAACATCAACTTTTGACCAGTAATCAATTAATTAGAAGAGTTCTAAGAAGAATACTCCCAGATTTTCACTTTCTTTTTCTGTACAGCAATGAATAGCTGGAACAATTCCTTTCAAGATTTGACCAAGAGTATTTAAGATGTTGAAGTAAGGTCATTATATAAATTAATTTTAATTAAGGTACTCTGTGCTTATGTAACATTTTGAAAAAGTTAAAGGTATATAGGGAATCAGTAGCTGAAAACATAATTCTTGGGTAAAGACAGTACTGTATAAAGAGGGTGCTCCAATCATATTGGGATCCTTAGTCAATGTTCTGGAAGCATTCTGGTAATCTCTTTGCTAAGAATTCATCAATTTCTTGTTGATTTTGTTAGTAGTCTTTTTACTCTTGAATGAGAAAGGTTAACAAAACTATAAATTAATGTGAAAATGAGCCTCATTACAGTTTACTTCTCTTTTTCGATTTCTTTAGCATTCTTCTTTTGCGATGATCCTCCTTCATTCTTAAGTTTGTCAATGTTGGTTTGTAAATTAGTCTAAATAATTTAAATTAAAAAAATATGGATGTATTAAATAGTTTAACTTTTTAATTTGATCAGCATAAGCATCATTAGGTACAAGAAGGGACTGTAGTTATAAATACCAGAATATCATGTATAGTTTTGGGTTTAGGCACTTCCAAATTTCTTCGGACCTTGCTTTAATGAATGTTCTTTCATCCCAAAATTCATTCTTCTCATCAATCTCATCAGTAATCTATTCTTATCTCAGGTTGAGGTTCATATCAAGGACGCTTTTGAATTCATGAACTTTCTGATTGAATTCGTCATCTGTCAATTACTAAATCTTTTTCAACCCTCCTCTAAGAATTTAGAACACGTATTGAGGTGGAAGTCTATAGTTAAGAGTGAGTATTTTTTCAGGCTGAGGAGGAAAGATTGATGAGTATCTAAAATTAATTCAATTGACCATTTTAAATTTAAATTTAAATTTAATTTTAAGTTTGAGTTTACTAGGGATGTTTTCCAAGTAGCCCAGAGATTCAACAAACTATATAAATGTAAATTGCATTCTATCGAATAGAGTACTTATCAAAATGAGTTGATCAGTTTGCACATTATTCATGATATATTATGTCATCTTGGCAAGATTTGCTTTAAGTCTAAAAGCAAGGGAAAGAGGCTTATCATTAATTTAATTCCAGAATAGGTTTTATAAAGCATCGCTTGATTTTGATGTTCTCTTGAAGTTAGCATACTGTGACATGAGTTCTAGCTTTAATACCATACCTCCAGCTAAAGATTAAAGCTGAGCAGCAGTCATCTCATTAAGATTAAATTAACTCCACCCAAGCATCTTGGAAATAACTTCTTTTAGAATCATAGCTTCATTATACTCGTTATCTCTCAACTTGTTTAAGAGATAAGTCAATAGACTTTGCATGTCTACATGGCAATACTTTTTGAAGAATAGAGCTGCATACTCAGATAGATTAGTAATCCATTCTTATGGATTGGCATCCTTATCTAATCTGTCCTCAGTTGAGTCTGAAAGAATTCTTATAAGACTGAAAGCAACCATGTCTAATTGAAGTGACCCGCAAAATGAGTAAGACTAGATTTAAGATTCAATCATATTGCTATAACTCTTTGCTTGCATAAGCATGCTGTTGGCAACAATTAAAGCATTTCCTGAGGCAAGTTTAGCCAGCTGTCTTGAGTTTTACTTCACAGTATCTATGCTCAACCTTTTAAGCCATTGCTTGATACTGTCTTAGATTTGGACAGTTTTCAATATCAAATGGAAGTTTTGTAAGTATGTATGATTCATCATTTATATGTAGTTTTCATACCTTACTGTATAGTCAGCATGTTGAAAAATATCCCATATTATCTCAGAAATTTCGTTATTGTTTTCAACTAAAGTTAAAGCTGGTATAAGAACTTCACCAATAATTAGGAAGCTCTTCTTTCTATCTAGATTATAAATTTAACGCAAGACTGTGCAGAACTTATGCATTATTATCTAGTTTTGACTAATATAGATATTTAATGGCTTCAGGATCTTAAAAATTTCCTCAAAGAAAATGTTGCCATTTCTAGCCTGTCTAATATTTCCTTGCTTGCCATCTCCATTTTGTAGTTAAAGCTATCTCTATTGATTTGGCTTGAATATTTTGGATTTGCTTAATGGAGCATATAATGGCTCAATAAACCATTCTAGTTGTTCCATCATTGAATTAAGGAGGTCTTTGCTTAAAGTTAAGTCCAGCTTGTTGTCATAAATAGTGCCGATAATTTCATCAACTTCTTGCCATTCATTAAGCTTGACGAAACTTTCTAACAATCTTATTCTAAAATTTTGATGCATTTGAGCTCTGAGTCTATTCACATCTTCTAGCTCCTAAATTTCCAAAGGATTTTGCTCTCTGCTTATAGAACTTCTTGAAATCTTTTCATATTGGATTTAAGCAAGCTTAATTTGTCTTGACAACAAATTTTCAACTTCATCAATTTGTGAATCATCAGTGACAGCCCCTGTAACATTCATATATGGCCAAATATCTTCAAATTAAATAACTTAATTCTTAATTAAAAGAGCAGTCAGGGTGAAGAGACTTTGCGGAGGTCTGAAATTTTTGTCAGAATTTATTTACTCCTAGTAAGTTTAGTACTTAAATCCTAGAAGCGAAGAGACTTATACATTCTTGAATTAAGGATCCTTAATAAGAGTGATATAAGAGGTATTCCAAATATTGTTCTCAAATGAATCAAGAATTATGTCTAGTACTCTGTTTGGATCGAGATTGAAGTATCCAATAAGGGCTTCAATGTTTCTTTTTAAAACATAAATGTTTGATTCATTAATACTAGGTTAGTTGAGCTCAACTATAAGCTTTGCAAAACCTTCATTTTCTTCTCTCAACAAATTGAACTTTTGCTGCTCATAAAAATACTAAGTATTGACTCTTTTATGTTTAGCATTATAAGTAGGAGTTTCTATGATTCCTAACCCACAGAGAGTCTGCTCATCCATGTAGGTAAAAATTTATTAGTCTCCGAGAAGTTAATGCTATCTTAGATATTGTATGAGTAGAGCCAATGATTTCTTCTAAGTTTCCTGAACTGATTTATTTGTGAGAGTTTAGATTTAATTGAACTTCATGCAGGTAATATCAATTAAGTCGCTTTCCACGTTATTTGTGAGATGTTTGCCAAGATCCTCTTTTGAAGTAGTTTTAGATTTAATAGACTCTCTTATTGAGTTAATAAATTAGGCAAAAGTCTCGATATCTACCGCGGACTTTCTCAATATGTGCATTTCCATCAAGTGATAGAGAATCATTTTGAGTTAAGTAGTAGGCTTAAGTAAAGCCTCAAAGTTGTCTTCATTTATGACCAAATCATTCAAAAGGCCGTCTAACTTTGATTTTCTACAAATAATGTTAATTATTAAGTAACTTACATTTCTTTTTATTCTACAAGTTTTTGGACCTCAACATCAGTGACGAGGTTTCCTGAATTGTTGTTCTACATTTTTATTAGAATTAATTATATAAATCATTTAATTTTATAATATACATCATTATTATTATTATTGGATGTACAAACTCAATTGATAGTAAATATAAAATCATATTTTAATAAAAATCTCATTTTAATTCTTTTTTTAAAATATTTATAATATATTGGTTAAAATTTCAATAAATTAAAAATAAAAAAATTTTATTTTTATCAATTCTTTTGTATTTATAGTTTTTATAGCAATTTGTCATTAAAAAATATTTAGCTATAAAAAAATTTAATTATTTAAATAAATTAATAAGAAAATTGAAGTCATAGTTGAAATAAATATTATATATGTAAAATTCTTTCTTAAATATTAATAGTTTTAGATTTTTTGTGAAATATAATTGACAATTTTATTGAAATCATAATACTGTCAGCAAAATTCTTTTGATTTAATGAAATGAAATATAAATTTTATAATAAAATAAATCAATAATATAATATTAATAAAATAGCAATTAAGTCAAAAGGTGGCATGATTCCTAAGGATTTGTACGCACATGCAGATATCTGAGTGAATTACACCCTTAAACGAAGAGGGTTCAATTTTTACTCTGTTACCACTCAAGAATCACACTTTCTTAATAAAATTTGAGTTTTCAAATTTATAAAATGGGAAAAACAAATAAATAAACGCTAATATCCTATAATTCTTGTCATTTTTGTTATTATAAAGCAAAAAGGGGAAGTCTGTTTCGACCAAATAAAGAATAATTTTGAGCTTAGACATTCAAAACCCCATAATGAGGTATATAAGTGCTTTGATTTGTAGGGAATTTTTTAGGGATTGGGGTTATTAATTAAATGTGAGACATAAATAACAAACTTTTGGGGTCTATTATGATGAAGAGTATATATAGATTTAGTTTTAAACTGCGATATGGATGTAATATATATACAGTGAATAAGTCAAAACAGTACTCAATTATAAGTCAATTGCACTGCTCTTGAAGCGAAGTCCACCAACAGTACACTCCCACTGCCTTATAGCAGTATAACTTAAGCAATAATAGCTGAATTCTAAGCCTTAGAGGAGTCAAAGTTTTAAAAGTAGCATATTTACTATCTTATTAATGAAAAAACTTTGAAGTATTGGGCTCAATTCTCTCTTGACCAGCGAGCTACTATGTTTCACCGCCAGTTCCCTAAGTTGAAGCGATATCTGCATAGTATGTTGCAAACATTTATAAGTGAAATGGCATCTCTTATAAAGGTATAAATCGTATCAAGAGAGTAATTGATTTCACTCTGCCATTTTACAACAATAATTTAAATTATATTTATAATTAAATGCAGAGACCCTAATAGAATATTATTATGTTTATTCATGCTGACGAGGCTGTGTTTACTTTCAACACTTTCATCTTGAAGCTTGGTATAAGAAGCATAGTAATATAGAGGTATATGACTAAAAATTCAAGGTATAAACAATGCCAATTCTTGGAGGAATTAACGAGGATGCTGGTTTAGAAACTTATGTTATTCATCCTCGCTCTATTAAGACAGAGCAGTATATTAAGTTCTTAGAGCAGCTGAGAGAGAAGTACCCTGAATAAGAGATTATACTATTCGTTGATAATCTTTCTGTTCATAAGACAAAAGAAACAAGGAACAGTTATGAACAACTAAGAATAACACCAGTGTTCAACGTGGCTTACAATGGAATTGAGTTCTACTGGTGTATATTAAAGATCATTACAAGAAACTGCTGCTATACCACTTGATGCATGACCTACCTATCGATACAGTCGATTTTATAAAAAGTTCAGCTAAGAGAGTTGATAATTTGTTGACATAAAAGTGTGCTAAAGAAAGGAGAGTGAATCTATATAAATTAGTTTTGTAGTTAAGTTAATGAATATATAAGTCACATTTAAAATTCATTAGAGGGAGGTGGCTTCTCTTTCTTTTCTTCCTCTTAAGGCTTGCTTGAGTCTAGGCTTCTTCTTTTGCTGCCAGCTCCAGCATCTATGTTCATTGACTCTGGAGGCTAAATATTTGAATAAAGTCTCTTGCTAACTTCATGCTTTGTCTGCGACTTTTGCTCTCTGTGAAGCTTGCTCTATTCCTTCATAAAAAAGAGGGCAGTACCAGATTTTTCTAAAGAGTTAAGCTTGAAATCTCACTTGAAATAAAAGGGTGCTTCTGCAACTCTGATAGCCTGCTCTCACTTATCTTGATCCCTTGTCTGTCCTTATCTTCTGAGAGATGCTGTACCTTTACTTATAAGATTCATGAACTATTTCTTTCAAGTAATCACATTTAATTGTTGCAAGAATCACAAAAAAATAGTTTCTTTCATGTAGTTTATTTGACAACTACTTCTTAGTTGGCAGGTACTGAGAAACATCTGGGTCATTCACAGCATTTTCATATAAGTTAGTCACTGAGATTTTTGGATAGTTTGGAATCTCTGCAAACTTTACATCTTAAGTTTTCAATGCTTTTTCTCTTCGCAAAGTATTGTTCTTAAAAATGAAATTTTAGTGCCTTTCATCGTTGTTGGGAACAAACCAACTACATAGTTAAGATAAGTTACTATGAATTCATTACCTTGCTGTACCAGGTAGCGATGCAAATCCTCCTTGCTTTTAAATCTTTGAATCAATTCTTGTGCTTGCACTCTTTTCATTTCATCATTCATTGACTCCATCTTGTTTACAGATCTAAGAAATGATACTCAAATTTAAATTTGTTGATTCCAATTATATACCTCTGTAAAACTTATTAATAAATATGGGCATCCTATAAGAGGTCAACCTCTAAGAAGGATATGGATAAGGTTTTGAGAACTGGTTTCAAACTTGATTGATTAATATCAATTTCTACTGTTATAGTTCCAAAATTCTAAATTAAAATTGGTACGTACTTAATTAGGAGCAGCTCCTAAAATGCTAGTACTTAATTAGGAGTACCTTAATTTTAATCATAAAATGACAAAATACCTCCTAAAGCAGTAGGTACTTAATTAGGAGCACCTCCTAAATTGGTACGTGCTATAATAAACTTATTATTGAAATTTAAAATGGTTACTTTCTCACCCAGATTTAGAGCTGGATCGTCTCTTAGCACTCATATTTCTTCTTTAATACTCTAAAAATTTCACTTGAAACTTGTAAGCTTGCAAAGCTCTCTTATAAGCTCTTAGTTATAGAGGCAGTTTTATAATTTTAAATTAAAATTTAAATATGAGCGCTAACATTTTAAGAAAAACAGCAGCACTTCCATAAAACTAAATGAGACTTACATTTGGCAACAATAAATAGTTTGATAGCTGTGAGATTAACAATCATAAGGAACTACCAGAGATATCACTTGAGGTCATTGTTTTCAAAATAGAAATTAATAATAGAAAATAAATTCAAACAAGTGTGTAGGAGACAGAGAGGAGGAGAAAGGTATTGATGAAATTCCTAAACAAACTGAAGAAGCTGAAGTCTATTTTGTGAGCTATGTGAGATAAATTTTGCTCATAAATCAAGCTGGTACAGACATAAAAAGAGCACAGAGAAGTCAAGGCTACTTTATACTTAAAGTATGTTAAAATATATGGACAGTATGGCTGCTTTGAGTGCCTTAAGCAATACTCTCTTACAAGAGACTTGAAGAACCATCTATTAAAAACTCACAAGAAAGATATAGAAGTTTGAGAATAATGAAGTTGAGCTGAAGCTTCTCAACAAAAGAAAAGCGAGGGAAAATTCTAAGGTCCTAGTGCCTGAATAAGCTAAAGAGTTAGAATACGTTAAGAAGGCAAGCAACCAAATAACCTCTGAAATAATAAAAATTATGATCAAGATTCATTACAAGAAAATACCGGTTCTTGCTTAAATTGACCTAGATACTTTACTTTAAAGCTACCTTATATTAGATGAATCCTTTGATTAGAAAGTTAACAATGATCATCATTATGCATACAAGGTGTATCCCTTCAATTATCTCTTAAGTGATGATAAAACATTAGATGGAATTTACAAATAAGTATCAAATACTCACTCAAGCAAAGTTTAAAGAGTATAATTACTTAATCAAGCTAAATGTTGTTCTCCTTGCCAAGGATCATGTTGCTTTCAGACTTCCACTCTATGAAATTACCCTAAGAGATTCCATAACAAATCAAATGAATCATAAGTAACTTGGATAAATAGCAACTCAGACCGTGTAAGGTATTAAAGAGTTTCATAAGTTAGGGTTTGTTCACAGAGATTTGAAGCTTGAAAATATAATGATAAACTTCTCACCTGTAAGAGTAGCAATAATCGATTTTAACAGAGCCTAAAGAGTGGAAGTATCAATGCTTGAAACTGTAATGGGAAAGCAAGGGTACTATCCGGAAAGAGAAGACTGGAGAGATTGTGACTATTAGTGAGATGTGTGGGCTTTAGCAACAATAATAGAGTGCGATATTCTTCGCAACGATTACTACTTTACAAGGTGCGAGAAAGAGGCTAAGCAAAGAATAAAGTAGTTTATAGACAAAACCAGAGTCTCTCAATAAATAAAACAAATGGCAGAATCAATAATTATAAAACCATTCTCAAGATCAGACATATAAATAGAGCAGATAGAGTTGTGGTTAAGCAAGATAAACTTAAGACATCTACCACATGATCCAAAAGTGCATTTTGAGTGATTAAATTAAATATATTTACTATAAATTTCACATTAAAACATATTATTGTAGGAATACAATCGAAATTGGGAAATTATAAAATAAATTATATTAAAATAATTATAATTCGTGGCAGTTAACTTTGTCCTAGCCTAGACAATATGGTACTTGTTTGAAAGAGAATTCAAAATGAGCTGGACTTTACTATTGGCGGTACCCCTCTATCGCATCCCTGGAGCGAGAAAACTCGACTTTAATTTTTGGTAATTTGTTTAGTTGATTTTAATGTCAAAATTAAAGTCGAGTTATCTCGCTCCAGGTATGCAATAGAGGGGTACCGCTTATAGTAAAATCCAGCTCATTTTTAATTCTCTTTCAAACAAGTACCATATTGTCTAGGCTAGGACAAAGTTAACTGCCACGAATTATAATTACTTTAATATAATTTATTTTATAATTTCTCAAATCAAATGTATTCCTACAATAATAACCCCAACCCCTAACAAATTCCCTACAAACCAATGCCTTATATACCTCATTAAGGGGTTTTGGGGTTTTGAATGTTATTAAATTTAATAATAAATATTGAAAATATAGATTTAAATCGTCTTGGTATATGTTAAGATATTTATAGTCTCTCTAAGTCAATTCATATTTTTTTCTTTAGTTATAGTCGATCCTCAAAACCCCTTAATGAGTTTTATAAGTGCTTTAATTTGTAGGCAAATTTTTAGGGGTTTGGTCATTAATCAGTTTTATGTGAAATATATAGTAAGTGTATATTATTTAATCACTAAAAATACACTTTTTAGATAATGTGGAAGTGGTCTTAAGTTTATCTTTCTAAAACACAACTCAATCTGTTCTATTTTTATGTCTGATCTTGGGTTTGGTTTTGATAATTGACTATGCCATTTTTTTTAATTAATTGAGACGCTCCTGATATGTCATTAAGTTGCTTTATATTTTGTTTAGCATATATATTACCTTATAGAGTAGGAAAATCATTGCGAGGCATATAGCACTCTATTATTATTGTTGCCAAAGACCACACATTCCACTAAAATCACCATCTTTCTAGTTTCTCTTTCTGGATAATACCTGGAGTTTACATAACACTTCCAAATCTTGACACTTCCACTGTTGAGGCTCTGTTGAAATAAATAACTGCTTCTCTTATTGGTGCAAAGTTTTTAAATACATTTTATGGCTTCATATCTATGTGGGCATACCCTATTTGTGATACATTCAAAACCCCAAAACCCCTTAGTGAGGTTTATAAGTGCTTCCATTTGTAGGGCATAGTTGGGGTCTTATTGGGGTTAGTAGAGAAAATGCAGATTTCATATGAATTTTAAGTATATTTAATAATCAATATAAGAACTAACTCAAACAAATTTTATCTGCTTGTCTTTATTGTATCTCTTGAATCTTGCTCTCTATAGTGGTTCAAGTAAATCGTCTAAGAATTATCTTGGATATAATGGTCTCTTACAATTATCATGTCTACAATATGTTTGATTTCTTTGCAGATATCGTCCTGCTTTATATGCTTAATCGCTAAACTTATTGATTATTTCTCTTATTTGATACCATAGTAAGACATGCATTCCATGTCACACTCTAAAATTATAGCAGCAACTGACCATACATCCCACTAAACTGATCAATTCGTCCACTTATCTCTTATTGGGAAGTAGCCAGGAGTGCCAAGAACCTTTCCTAAAGTTACTATCTCTTATCTTAAGCCTCTATTGAAATCAATAACTACGACTTCTAAAGGACAGAGATAAAGCATTACATTTTCTGGCTTCAAATCTCTATGAACATATCCAAGTTCATGCAACTCCTTGACACCCTTTATCATATCTGATAGTATATCATTCAAATCATCTGGGTATCTATTATGATATAAATAATCTCTCAGAGTCATTTCATATTTCTTAAGCCTTAATGCAACATAACCGTAGCTTAAAATGACACCATTTAGCTTTAGCAAGTTCTTGCAATCTCTTCTCTAAGCCTCTCTAAGAATCATGTATTCTTTAGCAGACTCATTTTGGTACTGCTCATTCTTAAGTAGATAGCTGTAAGGATATACCTTGTATGCATAATCATCAATTAAAATAAGTTTTGGTTTTGCAGGAATGCTAATTTGCAAATAGTTATCAATACAACTGCTAATATCAATTGCATTTGATGCAGGTATGTTCATAGCTTTTGCTTGGAAGCAGGCTAGAATTGTATTGCCTGCAGGTTAGTTCATCGATTCTTATCTTTTCTGTCTCTTGAGCTTCTCCTGTAACTCTCTTAAGACTCGATAGTATTTGATTTTCTTTTAGCTGGACAAGTTTTTATGTCTCTTTATCTTAAATCAAGAACTCACTGAGGTGATGCTTTTGCATGTGCTTCTTAACTTTTGCAGAGTGAGTATAAGACTTCACACAAGTTGTACACTAGTACCTTCCATCCACTTTTCATGCTTGAAATATATCTTGGCTTTGCCAGAGGGCACCTCTTTAAGGTGTCTCTTCAAGCTTTGTTCAGTTGAGAAAAAATTCTAGCAGTCTTCACATTAAAATGTTTTTATCTTTTCAATAAGGAGCTGTTCTCTTAGGTCTTCAACATATTCAATTTATGTTTAAAGTCCTATCTCTGCTCTCTCCTTTAAGTTCTATACTTCTATTTTGAAGACCTCTGCTTCAAACTCAAGAGCTCTTAGATCTACCTCTCTCTCAACATAAATAACTTCTAACTTTTTAGTTGAGCCAAAGTTTAGCTATGATTATCCACTGCTAAGAGAAACTGCTTTTCGATTTAAGTTAGCCGCCATGTTTAAATTCAAATTTAAATTTCTATTATAAATCTCTAATAAACTCTCTAGTTATAGTTCCTCTGTACAGGAGTTACCATTGCAACAATAATGGTTGATTTTGAAGTATAAGAGATCATATTTATGCTTAGTTTATAGCTACAATTTTTCTAATTTCATGCTTAATATTTTTAATTTTGGTACCAACTTAGATAAAATTCAGGTTAGTACTGGTACCAATTAGGTTTCGAACCATTTTGGAACTTTTCTATAAAACCTCAATAGTTTAAAACTAGGTACTAATTAAGTTGTACTATTAAATTGGTACCAATTAAAATTAAACCAAATTAGTACCAGTACTAATTAAATTCAAACAAATTTAGTACTAATTTAATGGAACTAAATTTATAAAAATGGAGCTCCATCTCTGAAGTTTGTTACAGCTTCTGCCAGCTTCTCCACGTATCTTACCAGGTTGACCTCCTATAAGATGCCCATATTTAATACTAAGATTTTTAACAGTAGGATCCAGAACAATAAATATAAAATTTGAAATTCAATAACAAGAGAAGAAACAAGGATGGAATCTATAAGTACTGCAATGAAGAGGGTTGAAGCTTAAGAAATGATCTCAAGATTAAGAAGCAAGGAAGATCTCTATCGATACCTCGCTTAGCATGGTAAGCACGTGACATATACTTAATCATATACTATAGTGGGTTTATTTCTTCCAAGGATGGAAGGTACCAAAATTTCATTCTTAAAAGCGATACTCTGTGATGAGAAGAAAGCCTTCAAAAACAATGAAATTAAGTTGATAAAAATACCAAACTACCCAGAGATTTCAGTCACTAATCTTTACGAGGATGCGATGTAAGATGAAGAGTTGGTAGTTTATCTTCCTACCAAGAAACAACTCTCTAACAAGCTTCCAGAAAGGAGCTTCTTCTATGGTGTTCTTGGCACTTTAAGAGAGAGTTACCTCAGAGAAATCATTGAAGAAGCTCACAAGAAACGCTATTAAATTTCTCCTGAAAATTAAAAGAAGCAAGGCATACTTATAAGCGAAACCTGACTCGCAGAGCTTAAGAAGCATCCATTCCTTTCCAGTAAGCTTTGATTTATAACTCTTTAAGGAAACCTGGAACTGGTATATTCCTAATGAAAGAACATGCAAAGGTTCACAGAGAGAGAAAGTCATAGACAATTCATGAAGTGAGCAAGAGACTTTATAAAGATGCTTAAAAGCCAAATGAAATGAACATAGATGCAGGAGCTGGCACAAAGAGAAGAAATATGAGCCCAACAAACCATAAGAAGAGGAGAAGAAAGAGAAACCAAATCCCTTTCTGGGTTAATTTAATATAAGAACTTATTCATTCATTTAAATCTAAAATTATTTATAAACATTCATTCTTCCCTCTCTCGCACAAACTGTTGTCTTATCTATACTTACTCTCTTGCAGCTACTCTGAATCAAGTCTACTGTATCTATAGGCAAGTCATGCATTAGGTGATATAGCAGCAGTTTCTTGTAGTAGGTCTTGATTAAACTCCAGTAGAATTCAATTCCATTAATTAAGGACTGTAAGGAACATTGTATACAGGACTAATGTTTAACTCTTCATAAGCTTTCTTAGACTCCTTAGTCTTATGAACTGAGAGGTTGTCAACAAACAGGATGATCTCATAATCAGTGTATTTATCTCTCAGCTTATGTAGGAACTCTATATACTACTCTCGCTTAATAGAGCGAGGATGAATAACATAACTTTCTAAGCCAGAGTCTTCACTAATACCTGCTAAAATTCCATGAGTTACAACCTTTAATTTCTAATCGTAGACTTCTATATTATCATACTTCTTATACCAAGACTTATTAATAAAGGTGTTGAAGGTAAACACAGCTTCATCAGCGTGTATTAACTTGATGTTATTAGTAATAGCTCTCTGCATTTAATCATATATATAGTTTAAATTATTACTATGAAATGACACTGTAAAATCAATCACTCTCTTCACTCTGTTGACAGTCTTGAAAGTAATACCATTTCTTTTATAAATATTGGCTATAGTCTAAGGAAAGATACGCATGTCAGGAAACTTGCGATGAAACATCACAGCTCGCTGGTCTAGTGGAAAGATTGCCCAATACTTAAAAGTCTTCGAATCGCATAGGAAGTCAATATGAGCCTGAGAGAACTTTTATTTTCATTAAGGGTGCGTTCAAGAACCAGAGTTATAATGCTAAACAGCTAGCAAGCAGTGATACCTAACAGTTGAGGCACTCTTGCGTAATAACTTTGCTATAGCTGCATAATTCAATACTGGTTTGACTTATTGTATATTAATACTCGTACCATACCTAAGCTTAAGCAGTAGATCTAAATATTACTCATCATAAATAGACCCTAAATTTCGCTAATTTCTATTTCTCATTTAGTAAATTGGCCTATTCTCTACTAACCCCAATAAGACTCCAACTATACCCTACAAATCAAAGCACTTATAAACCTCACTAAGGGGTTTTGGGGTTTTGATTGGATGTTCTGAGTTCCACTATCTTCGACATATTACTTTGTATGAAATCTGGCACTCGAAAAAGATATTATGAAAGTTCATACTAAGGATCAGAGATATTGAAAACAGTAGACATTTCATTAATTAAGCAAGGGTTATTATATAGATTTTTAAAAGCTAGAAGATATGAACATTGATTCAGGAGATGCCAGTAAGAGAATAAAAACTTAGGTGTGTCAAGCCATAAGATGAAGAAAAAACAGTATAATCTATATAAGGCCCGTTTAATATGTGAACTATTTCATTCATTTAAGTTTTAAACTTATTTATAAACATTCATTCTCCCTTTTCTTGTACATATTGTAGTTTTATTTTTATTCACTCTCTTGCAACTACTTTAAATCAAATCAACTGTTTCTATTCGTGTAGTCAATCTTGGTTTAACTCCAGTAAATCAATTCCATTAAATTGAGGGTTATAAAGAATGTTGTGAACAGGAGCTATGTTTAAATCTTCTTAAGCTTTCTTAGACTCCTTAGTTTTATGGTTTGATAAGTCATTTAAAAGCAATATGATCTCTTAATATTTGTATTTATTTCTTAGCTTTTTCAAGAAATTCAAGAATACAATATACAACTCTCAAATAATAGAGCGAGGGTGAATCATGTTACTTTATAACCAGAATCTTCAGTTATACCTGCTAAAATAGCATTGATGACAACCTTCAATTTTAAATAATAATCTCCCATGTTATCATACTTCTTGTACCAAGACTAATTATCAAAATTGTTTAAAGAAAATAAAGCTCCATTAGCTATAGTTTAAAGAAAGATACTTATGTCTGGATACTTGCGATGAAACTTTACAGCTCGCTAAATCAAGTGGTGGGTGTGCTCTATATTTCTAATCCTTAGATTTACAAAGTAATTAAATAGGTCTAAGAGAATTTGGATGCTTGAAAAAGCAAGAAATGAAATGCAAACAGCAAACAAGTAGTGATAGCAGACAGTAGAGCACTCTTATATAAATTTATTTGAAATTGCTGCATTATAAAGTACTAGTCTGAATTATTTTACATAAGTACTTATACTATACCGAGGGGGCAATGGTAAATCTAAATTTTTCTAAAAAAACCATGATTATTGACTCTAAAATAAATTTTGCTTTTTCCATTTTGAAAGTCAGTCTAATAATCTGTCTCTAATAACTTCAATAACCAAAAAGCCCCCCAAATATACCCTACAAATCGAATAACTCAAACACCTTTTAATGGGTTTTGGGGTTATGGCGTTTTAATTAACTAATAGTTACTTTTTACTCATCTACTCTAAGAAAAAATTATAGGATATAAATTTTAATGAATAAGAGTTTAAGGTGGACTGGCAAATTCAATAATTTGGGTGGATATGAATTTAAACTGCTAAATTTAATCTAAATTCTAGAGATATTTGTTTCCGAAATATTTCATAAATTGCCTTGACTTCATTCATTTTAAACTCAATCTATAATTAAAATTCTATATGTCAATCATTAATTCTCTTTATATAATATGTATGAGTAATTATATTTTTTGATGCACTATTCAACAGCGGCTGTTGGTGGAAGATATTCCATGCTGCTAATAATAGCAGAAACCCAAAGTATCTGTTTAAAATACAATAGCTTGATTTTAGGACAATGAATTCTGATCATCCACTACAATTGCAAATACTTCATCAAAATCATCAAAGTTTCTTTATGCTCTAAAGCCATTATCAGCATTTTTGGTTTACTGAAACTGACATTTGATTTTATTTATTATTTAAAATTTGAAAATAGTTTTATTATTTAATATTAAGTTACTCTTCTTTTTAATTATTAAAATTAAATATTAAAGAAATTTGTCAAACTATCAAAGGATATATGAAATAAAGAAAGATTTTTCTATTTTTTGTTGCTCTAACTTAAATTCAATAAATAAAACCAGTATTTGTGACTCATTTTAATTATTGAATTTATGGGAAAGCAGTTTGAACTCACTTTCTTTAATTATTTGCATTCCTATTGTTTGGAATAATCCTGTTTTTTATGTCTTCTTCTCTGGGTCTCTTCACTTCTCTGAATCTTCTATCATCCTCCTTAAACTTAATAAGAATACTCATATTTATATTTAGTATTATTGTGAAGTTTAGGTGGTGATCTGTCAGTGTTTCTTCTCTTGTTATCATTGCTGATTATAGGGCTTCTGCTTGATCTTCTTTGCACTTTCAAGCTGGCACTTGTACCCCCACTAACAGCTCCTTCTTCTCTCGAATTTGACTGATCCATATTTCTTGAACTTGCTCCCCCTCTTGAAGGTTGATCGTTTTACTCAACTTATCTGCTTGATTTCCTCACAGATTGAGTTTCTCTGTTTGAAGGTTGGTTATCCCTGGATCTTGCTGAGGTACCAGTGTTGGGTGAAAGAATTCTTCTCGGTTTATCTTCACTGCATTAATCACCTTAATTGTTATTGTCAACACTGCTGAAATTACTAGCTTCTTTCTCTCGTTCCTTGACTTTTCTGCGAGACTCTGATCCTCCAGCGAGATTGTTACTGCTTGTTGACTCAGGTTCTCTTGAAGAAACAACTCTATCTTTATCTCTTTAATCTCTGTCTCCTCTGTCTCTTTTTCTCTCTTCCTTTTCCTTTTCTCTTTCACTTTCCTTCTCAGCTAACTCTTATATTATAAATAAACTGTAAAATTATTTGGTCTTTAGCTGCCTTAAGTTCTTGGTCAATCACACTTTATGGCTTATCCATTGTCTCCATTTTCTTAATTAAATATTGGTTGCAAGATAGCGCAAGGGTATATAGCATCTAGTCAATTGTACTCTTTTTATCAATCAAGCCTTGAAGATGTTTTTAAATAACCTTGGCAATAAGATATTGATTTGGAAACATTGGCCTCATCTTGTTCAATATAGTTAGTCCGCATTTTGTCTTCATCTATTGCTTTGCATTTTAGAAACATACAATGAGATTTTAAGTAAATCTTTTCTGAATAGAGTCAGCAATCTGCTGGAACTCCGAAAGCTTGATAGTGTCAGGTTTTCCAATCATTTTTGCAAAGCCTGAATACTCTTTGCATTCAAAACCCAAAAAACCCCTTAATGAGGTTTATAAGTGCTTTGATTTGTAGGGAATTTGTTAGGGGTTGGGGTTATTAATTAAATGCGAGACAAAAATAGCAAGCTTTTGGGGTCTATTTATGATGGAGAGTATATAGATTTAGTGTTTAAACTGCGATATGGAGTTGATATATCCAGTGAATAAATCAAACCAGTACTAAACTATAAGTCTATTGCGCTACTCTTAAAGCGAAGTCCGTCAACTGTTCGTTCCCACTGTCTTATAGCACTATAATTAAAGAAATAGTAGCTAAATTCTTAGCCTAAGATGTAGTCAAATTTCTATAGAAGCATATTGACTATCTTATTAATGAGAAAACTTTGAAGTATTGGGCTCACTTCTCTTTAGACCAACGAGCTACTATGTTTCATCGACAGTTCCCTGATTTGAAGATCTCTGCTTAGTCTATAGCCAACATCTATAAACGAAATGGTATTTCTTACAAAAGTGTTAATCGTATAAAGAGAGTGATTGATTTCACTCTGCCATTTTACAACAATAACCTAAATTATATTTATAATTAAATGCAGAGAGCTATTACTAATAATATTAAGTTTATACATGCTGACGAGGCTGTGTTTACATTCAACACTTTTATCTAGAAATCTTGGTATAAGAGGCATAGTAATATAGAAGTATATGACTAGAAAGTCAAGGTATAAACAATGGCAATTCTAGGAAATTAGCGAAGATACTGGTTTAGAAACTTATGTTATTCATCCTCGCTCTATTAAGACAGAGCAGTATATTAAGTTCTTAGAGCAGATAAGAGAGAAATACCCTGAATAAGAGATTATACTATTCGTTGATAATCTTTCTGTTCATAAGACTAAAGAAACAAGGAAGAATTATGAGCAACTTAGAATAACGCCAGAGTTCAACGTACCTTACAGTCCAGAGTTTAATGGAATTGAGTTCTACTGGGGTATATTAAAAGGCCATTACAAGAAACTGCTGCTAGACCACATGATGCATGACCTACCTATCGATACAGTAGACTTTATTAAAAGCTCAGCAAAGAGAGTAGATAATTTATTGGCTTAAGTGTGCGAAAGAAGGGAGAGTGAATGTATATAAATAAGTTTTGTAGTTAAGTTAATGAATATATAAGTCACATTAAAAATTCTTTGAGGGAGCTGGCTTCTCTTTCTTTACTACTTCTTGCTTCCCTCCTCCTAAGTTTCTTCTCTTGCTGCCAGCTCCAGCATCTATATTCATTGACTCTGGAGGCTAAATATTTGAATAAAGTCTCTTGCTAACTTCATACTTTGTCTGCGACTTACGCTCTCTATGAAGCTTGCTCGATTCCTTCATCAAGAAGATGCCAGTACCAGATTTTTCTAAAGAGGTAAGCTACAAATCTTACTTGAAATATAAGGGTGCTTCTGCAGCTCTGATAACCAGCTCTCACTTATCTTGATCCCTTGTTTATCCTTATCTTCTGAAGAGATGCTGTACCTTTTCTTATGAGATTATTGAATAATTTCTTTCAAGTAATCACCTTTTATTGTTGCAAGTATGCCAAAGAAAAAGTTTCTTTCAGGAAATTTATTTGACAACTGATTCTTTGTAGGCAGGAACAACGAAACCTCTGGGTCATTCATTGCATAATCATATAAATTAGTCACAGAGATTTCAGGATAGTTTGGAATCTCTGCAAACTTCACATCTTAAGTTTTTAATGCTTTCTTCTCTTCACAGAGTATGACTCTTAAAAATGAAATTTTAGTACCTTCCATCGTTGGCAGGAACAAACCAACTACATAATCAAGATTAGCCACTATGAGTTCATCACCTTGCTGCACCAGGTAGCGATGAAAATCCTCCTTGCTTCTAAATCTTTGAATCAATACTGTGCTTACACTCTTTTCATTGCATCATTCATTGACTCCATCTTGCTTACAGATCTAAGAAATGATATTCAAAGATAAGTTTATATTTCAATTATTTACCTCTGAAAAACTTACTATTAAATATGGGCATCCTATAGAAGGTCAACCTCTAAGAAGGATATGGAAAAAGTTGTGAGAACTGATTTCAAACTAGAGAGATTGATATCAATTTCTACTGTTATAGTTCCATATTTTTAAATTTAAATTGGTACGTACTTAATTAGGAGCATTAATTAAAGCTAGTACTTAATTAGGAGCACCCTAATTTTAATCATAAAATCACAAAATACCTCCTAAAGCAGTACGTACTTAATTAGGAGCACCTCCTAAATCGGTACGTACTATAATCAACTTATTATTGAAAGTAAAAATGGTTACTTTCTCACCCAGATTTAGAGCTGGTTCGTCTCTTAGTGCTCATTTATCTTCGCTAATACTCTAAGAACTTCCCTTGATACTTGAAGGCTTGCAAAGCTCTAATATAAGCTCTCAGTTATAGAGGCAGTTTTATAATTTTAAATTCAATTTAAATATGAGCGCTAACATTTTAAGAAAAACAACAGCACTTCCATAAAACTAAATGAGACTTACCTTTGGGAGCAATAAAAAGTGTGATAGCTGCGAGATGAACTCTCATAAGGAACTACCAGAGCTATCACTTGATGTCTCTGTTATTAAAATTGAAATTAATAATAGAAAATTAATGGCAAACAAGTGTGTGGGAGACAGAGAGGAGGAGAAAGGTATTAATGAAATTCCTATACAAACTGAAGAAGTTGAAGTCTATTTTTGTGAGTTATGTGAGAAAGATTTTGCTCATAAATCAAGCTGATACAGACATATGAAAGAGCATAGAGAAGCAAAGCCCACTGTATACTTAAAGCATGATAAAATAGATGGAAAGTATGACTGCTTTGAGTGCAATAAGCAATACTCTCATACAAGAGACCTAAAGAAGCATCTATTAAAAGCTCACAAGAAAGATATAGAAGTTGAGAATCATGAAGTTGAGCTGAAGCTTCTAAACAAAAGAAAAGCGAGGGAATATTCTAAGGTCGTAGTACCTGAATAAGCTAGAGAGTTAGAGTACGTTAAGAAGCCACGCAACCAACTGACCTCTGAAATAACAAAAATTATGATCAAGATTCAATACAAGAAAATACCGGTTCTTGCTTAAATTGACCTAGACACTTCTCTTTAAAGCTACCTTATAATAGAAGACTCCTTTGATAAGAAAGTTATCAATGATAATCAATACGCATACAAGGTGTATCCCTTCAACTATCTCTTAAGTGATGATAAATATCAGATGGAGTTTACAAATGAGTATAAAGTACTCACTTAAGCTAAGTTTAAAGAGTGTAGTTACTTAATCAAGCTAGATGCTGTTCTTCTTGCCAAGGATCATGTGGCTCTCAGACTCCCACTCTATGAAATGACCCTCAGAGATTTTATTACTGATCAAAGGAATCATAAGTAGCTTGCTTTGATAGCAACCTAAACCTTACAAGGTATAAAAGAGTTACATAAGTTAGGCTTTGTTCATAGAGATTTGAAGCCTGAGAATATTATGATAAACTTCTCACCTGTAAGAGTGGCAATTATTGACTTCAACAGAGCATTAAGGGTGGAAGTATCAAGGCTAGGAAGTGTTATGGGAACTCCAGGCTATTATCCTGAAAGAGAAGACTGGAGAGATGGAGATTATTAATGGGATGTGTGGGCTTTAGCAGCAATAACAATAGAGTGCGATATACCTCTCAACGATTACTTCTCTACCAGGTGTGAGAAAGATGCTAAGCTAATAATCAAGTAATTTATTGACAAAACAAGAGTATCTCAATCAATGAAACAAATGGCAGAGTCAATAATAATAAAACCAAACTCAAGATAAGACATACAATAGAGCAGATAGTGCTGTGGTTAAGTAAGATAAACTTCAGACCACTCCCACATGATCCTAAAGTGCATTTTGAGTGATTAAATTAAAGAAATTTACTAAAAAATTCACATTAAAACCTATTAATATCCCCAACCCCTAACAAATTCCCTACAAATCAAAGCACTTATAAACCTCATTAAGGGGTTTTGGGGTTTTGATTATTGATTAATTTAAATTACATTTTTTTTCATATTTAACTATTTTTCTTGTATTTACTCATACCTATTGTTTTATTGTTTTTAGATTATATGTCAAGACTTACTGAGTACAAAGCGAAATCTAAAAATCAATAAAATTATAGAAAATGAGAGATTAATTTAATTATACCAGCTCAAATTTAGAAGAAAGAATTACAAGGAGAGGAGACACTAATAATAATAAGCATATACCAATTAAAACCGCTTATAAGTATAAATCCTGCTTCGCTTAAATAGAATGATTTCTAAAATTCTAAAAAAATATAAATAAAACTTTTCAATAATTATGATCACTTAGTAATCTACAAACAAAAGTTGTAAAAATGCTCTTTTTATTTAGACATATTTTTTATTTATCTCTAATATTATTTACATTTCTAAATATATGTCAGTTTTTTGTATTTTTGAATTTTAATATTTCCTATTTTTTTGTATTTTATCAATAATAGTATTTTATTTCTCCAAAATCATTAAAAATAATTGAGGTAAAATCAAGGAAATAATTGTATAAAACAATTATTAAATAATTATTAGAAATCTCTTAAGATCGTTGATATATTTTATATTACTTATTTAAATAAACTTATTCTTTTAATTAATTTAATATTTTAAAAAGAAACTACTTTAAACGATTATAAGAAAATTCATAAATAGTAATCTAATTTTTTCTTAATAAATTTTTGAAGGAAAAAAAAAGTTTAATAATTATTTTGGTAAAACTTATATATTATTTATTGTAAAGTCTCAAAAAATACAAATTATTTTTATTTTAATGATTTTCTTAAAAATACTATTCATTAAAATTATTGAGCTTTTATGATTTCTAAATATTAATTTTGATCCTTCAATTAAAAAGACTTAAATGATTAAAAACCTTTTTAATTCTTTCAAAATCTTCTATATTTAAATTAAAAATAATTGAAGATTGTAGTAAAATGTTCTCCCAAATATTGTAAAAACACACTTAAGTGGAGTATTCCTGAGAATTTATATAAATGCCCTTTATGAATCTTATAAATTTTCCATTAATAAATTTAGCAAAGGAATGGCTTGCAAGTGTTGTATTGGGCTTAAAAGAATTGCATTCTAGAGGAATTATTCATAGAGACATAAAGCCAGATAATATACTTTAAAAATTTTAATACTTGTTTTCAAGCAAGATGAAGTCAGAATTGCTGATTATAAAATTTAAATAATAAAAAATAGCTCTTTTATATTATATGGGCAGGCTAAAACAATCAATAACTATATAAATATGATTTATATTATAAAAAAGTAAAATTTAAATTAATAAATAGGTGAACCTCAATCTAAGCGACTTTATGGGACTATGAATTTCATTTCTCCTGAGATGCAAAATTATTTTTTATTATTATTTATGCTTGATGGGAGAGATTATGATTTCTCTGCAGATATTTACTCTGAAATTGAAATACATATCAAATAACATATACTTATTTACTTTTATAATATTATAAAATAAACTCTCTTGGAATAACATTTATATACCTTCTTACAAGAGAATTTCCATCTAAAAATGAAATTTAAGATCAATATTGGCGACCAAAAATAAATGGAATAACTGAAGAATTTTATACAAATATTTTATTTACTTAGAATTTATCACTCTGCTGTGAAGAATATTGAATAAATATATCTGACCCGAACGAGCCCCTACCCTCAGCCGAACACCCCCCTCCCCCCCTCGACAAGACCCCTCCCTTCCCGAGACCCCTCCCTGCCAACCGAGACCCCCTCCCCCCTCAAACAGAGAACCCCTTTTATTATAATTATTTGATGAATTTATTTTTTACTCAGAATAAATTTCTTGCCCTTCGGACAGATATTACTATTAAAATATAATTTGATAAGTTCCACTAAGCCCGTCGACTTTTATTTGAACATACTCCCATAGGGAAATATTTATAATAAGGTTTAATTTTGACTATCATGAGTAATAATATGATTTAATTGATACACATAAATTTGAAATCAAAATCGTTTATAACTTAAAATTACTTACACTCTACTATATAGTAAAAATTAATATAAACATTTTTCCTAATATTTTCACTTCATTTAAATATAATAACTTTTATTATTATTACTTTATTTAGCTAATTACTATTAAAATCTTACTTTTTAATAATATAATTAAATCGAAATACTAAAAAAAATTGTCTTGAATTATTCAATAAACAAATGATTAAAAACTAAGATTTTAATAGTAATTAGCTAAATAAAGTAATAATAATAAAAGTTATTATATTAAAATGAAGTGAAAATATTAGGAAAAATGTTTATATTAATTTTTACTATATAGTAGAGTGTAAGTAATTTAAGTTATAAACGATTTTGATTTCAAATTTATGTGTATCAATTAAATCATATTATAACTCATAAAAGTCAAAATTAAACCTTATTATAAATATTTCCCTATGGGAGTATGTTCAAATAAAAGTCGACGGACTTAGTGGAACTCATCAAATTATATTTTAATACTAACATCTGCCCAAAGGGCAAGAAATTTATTCTGAGTAAAAAATAAATTCATCAAATAATTAACAAAAGGGCTCATGTTTGGAGGGGAGGGGCCCTTGAGTTGAGAGGAAGGCGGATAGAGGAGGGGTCTCGGTCATAACATATATCTTTATAATTATAAATAAGAAAAAATAAATTTATTAAAAAAATTGTTTTTTTTTTATTAATGGTTAGCTATGAAAGCAATTACAGGCCAAGCATAGTTGACATAATGTTTGATCCTTCAATTAAAATATACTTTATTATTTTATGATAATTGCAGAAACAAAGGTCATGACAGATTATAGAAAAGTTTACGGGATTATGACTTTATTATTTTATTTTATTATTTAAGAATTCTTATTTTTCAAAAAAGACTTTAGGTTTTTCCAATTTCAAACCAGACTTGATAAAACAATTCTCGGAAATAGGTATTGGATGTCGTAACTGTACACTTGTTCTATGTAATGAATGTTTATTTGTTAAAAATAATAATATCGTTTGTTATTTATAATTCAAACTTTACTTAATATATTTTAATCATAAGAAATGTTTCAGAAAAAAAATAGAATCATCCTTTGGTATTGACGTCACCATCTCACATTTGACGTCGCCATCTCACTTATGAAGTCATGAACTCACAAGTGCGTCAAAAGCAAACAGATATAATTTTTATGAAGAGTCTTTTATGGTAATTTTGAATTAATAACACTCTCACTTAAATATACAAAAACTCCAAATGTTCATTTATATATTGATATATAAAAACTTATTTTTTAGAATCCTTATTTACCCAAAAACATTTAATATACGTATTTTGAATTATAAACAAATGACTTCACATTTATATATTATTCTGATTTCAACTAAATTTGTATAATTTGTGAAATAATCTTATACTTTATATAATAGTTAAGCATCAATCTTTTCTCTTAGTTTAATATGTATAATTCAAAAATTTAAGAACATTATTATTCTATAATGATAATATCAATACTTGAAATATCTTGAAATAATAATATCTAAATTAAGATGACTTTGCTTAAATAAATTAAAAAAAGGTACATCAGCATTTATTTTATTTTTATCTTGTATTTATTTTATATCATTATTACTTTAGTTCTAAATATACATTTTAGATAACATCTATAAAAAAATACAAACTTAATTTATAAAGAAAAAAAAATTTTATTACAGACTCATTATCACTTTGCCTCTGTATTATTTTAAATTGATATTTGAATTTATTTCTAAGTACATCTTGTGATAGTAAACGATGAAATAATTCTAGAAGACATTTTTATATTATTTAAAAAATGACACTTTATTTATGTTTTATAAAAGAAATTATTTGACAATTCACACAATTGATAAAATAAATTGTATTATGCTTATTATATTGAATGCTTTTAAATTTAAAAATTATTCTATATAGTCTTAGGGGTGAATTTTTTTCATATTAAGTGCTTGTTATTTATTACTAATAATGAACTAAAGGACTTCTTTAAAAATCAATTTATTCTTATAAATAAATGAAATTCTCATCTGGCTATATATTTTTGAATCTATTTTTTAAAAAAAATTCTTTACTCAAACTAAGTGATTCATTTTTCAAATAATAAATATATAAATTAAACTCAAAAAAATCTCACTCATTTTTATTCCTAAGGATTTAAATTTTTTGAAAAATAGTTGTGTATATTTAAAAATATTAGGGGGGGGGGCGATATCTGAATCTAAGCTGCAGTATCTAAACCTAATGTATTTTATAATAGTTTAAATATGTTTGCATACATGCTTCTAGTCAATTTAGGGTTGGAGAACACAAATAAACATTTTATGGTAACGAGGGATCACTTTAAAGGGTAGAAAAAGTTACAGTAAGTATCTGTTTTATTATAATATTTTAAATAATTTTTATTTTTTTCACATGTTTTTTATTCAATTTTTTTATTTCAAGCCATAGAACATACACTAATCGTTGTAGATAACATCAATCAATATAATGAAATTTCATCAGTACTAATATTCTAGCATAAATTCAATGAGAAAGTGTATAATTCATAGCTAGATATGTCATTTACAACGACTATAGCTTAAAATAAAAAAATTGAATAAAAAACATGTGAAAAAATAAAAATTATGTGAAATTTTATGATAAAACAGATACTCATCGTAGTTTTTTCTGCTCTTTAGAGTGATCCCTCGTTATCATAAGATATTTATTCGTGTCTTTCGACCCTAAATTGACTAGAAGCATGTATGCAAACATTTTTAAACTATTATAAAATACATTAGGTTCAGATACTGCAGCTTTGGTTCAGATATCGCCACCCAGAATATTCATAAACATAGAGTAAATGCAGTAAATTGCTTAATTTTTATGGAAAAAATTTCTTTTTACTAATAATCGACCAATCAATTACTAACCCAAATGTTGGAAAACTTTCAATATTATATGCGTTTTAATTTTTTAAGATTTAGTCAAAATCTTCTATTATATTGTTGAAGATATGGTTACGAAACTCTCATGCTCTAGCAAAGAAAACAACCTAGCGTCATGATAATGATAACACTATAAAAATTTATAAAAACATAAAGAACAGTGACATATAGATTTTATATATGCGCTATGAATGATTTTGTAAGGCATTGACGCCTCCTACCTTCTCTTTAAAAAAATGTGAATCTAGGGTAAAAATTGAGTTTGTGACATCACCAACGAAGTTATGACGCGTCTGTGAGTTTTTAATACCACTTGTGCGCTCATAAGGTAATTTGTATACTGATGATGTCGGTTTTTTTAATAGACGTCAATAAACATTATCCTTCTTGGTACTTAATGATATGCTAACCCATGTAACTGAAATAAGTAATAAAGTTGATGAGCTTTAAATTTTAAAATTATTAATATAATCCAAATATTAACTTATAAAGGATGCATAAGAAGAATTGAGTGTTTAAGAATATTTATGTCCTTATGTTGATCCAAAGCCGTACTTATAATATTAATAAAATAAATTTTATATAAAATACATCTAAATTCTTGCAACAGCTTAGACAATGTTTTTAATAATACTTATATTTTTTTAAAATGATCGAAGGAAGTTATTCGCATCAAAATATAAATATAATTATTATTCATCAGAAAACTATAGCTTAAGTACAACTTTTAATTTTGAACTTAAAACCACTAATTATTAAGACTTCCCATTAACTTATTGAAAATTATTTTTTATAGGCTAGCTAGATAAAAAACCGTTCTAATTAACTTTTTTTTATAAAAAAAAGTTTTGCCTCTGATTAAAATGTAAGAAAGTCTTCGATTTTGAGCAATAGTTTTGAGATACATTTTTGTCAATGCCCATTTTTATTTATTCAAATTAAATTATGTTCTATAAAATTATAAATTTTTATAAATCATCACTTGGATTTTCAAATAATTATTAAAGCAAAATTAAAATAATTAAAATTATTCTGAGCCATAATAATTTTAATTATTTTAATTTTGCTTTAATAATTATTTGAAAATCCAAGTGATGATTTATAAAAATTTATAATTTTATAGAACATAATTTAATTTGAATAAATAAAAATGGGCATTGACAAAAATGTATCTCAAAACTATTGCTCAAAATCGAAGACTTTCTTACATTTTAATCAGAGGCAAAACTTTTTTTTATAATATTGTAAATTAGGACGAATATGCACCTCTCCAATTCTATTGCATTTTTCTAAAGCTATTGATATTTTTTGTATTTGAATTAATTAATGACTTATTTTTGTAATAAAAATATAATTAATTTTTAATTAAAATGCAAAGACATTTTGCCCAGAAATTAATGATGAATTGACCCTATATGAAATCGTTAAGGAAGTCAAAAGCTCTTAAAATTTTTAAAAATAAAACTAAATTTATTCTGAAGATGAAGATTAATACTCCTATAAAGAATCATTAATTCTAGATTTTGAGTTAGAATTTTAAGAAGATAGAGAGCAATATGTAATTGATAAATATATAATTATATGAACAAAATTAAAATATACGTATTTACAGAAATAAAATTTTAATATTAATTGATTTTCCAATATAAAGAGATCTACATGAAAATTTAACTTATCCAATGCCTCTGAAAAAGTTTAGAACATTTAATAAATTCAAAATTGCCATTTTTGATAAAGTTTAGATAAAAGTATATTATATTAATTTTTAAAATAACATTTGAAGAATTTAGATAATAGATTGATTATGAAATATGTTAACGATATTCACTTGTTAGATCAAACATCTAAGGAGTTGATTATGAAATAATTTTAATGAATTTTATATTATGACAATATTTATAATGTTTAAATTTTTAATGATAGTGATTCAAAATCTATTGAATTACTAGGAGAAGGAAGGTTATTTGACTTTTCAACTGATTTTTATGCAACTTGTAAGGCAATCTTAGTATTTATCTAGAGTGATGAAAACTAAATATTTGGGTTTTATTCAAATAATTTCAAAATTAATATATTAATATTAAATTATATTATGTGATAATTTTAAATTAAAAATATTATTTAATGGAAATAAGAATTCAGGGAGAAGTGTGGATGAAGGAAAAATGTATCTAGACAAAAATTCTTTCATTTTTAGTCTATCTTATCAAACAATTCTATATATTTATTATTAAAGAAATAAAAAAAAAATTTAAATAGGGAATCAAATTAAGAATATTGTAAAATCAAATTTCTTTTTTTTATCCCTTAATAATAAATTATTACAAAACTTCAAATTATATAACTTACTTTACATAATATATATATTATAAATATATAATAAAATATATATATATATATATATATTATATATATATATATATATATATATATATATAATATATAATAATCATTTATTTACTTACTTTAATATATAAAAAATTATATAAATCTCATTTTTAAGGTCTCATTTTTTTCAATAACATTGATATAATTACACAAATTAAAAATATTCTTAGAAAAGATAAAATCGTGCTTAATTGTAAAATATATATTGACAAATTCTTAAATTGAAATCTTCTTTATATAAATAAATTGAATTGTCAAGGTATTTTTATCATAAAATAATAATTAAATTATACTAAATTAATTAATTCGTTAAAAGATAATAATTAGCGTTTAAAAGTTTTTTCTACTTTTAATAATTGAATTCATAGACTTAATGATGATGCAGAATATTCTATGCTAGCATTTTTATTTAAAATTAAATTACAAAAATTTAGCAACAAATAAAGGATTGTATATAGGAGGCTGTTTAAGCACAAATAATCCTGATATATTTATAAGTTCATCATGCACAGAAGTTTATGAAAATACATCAAACCTAGGCTAGAGCTATTCTTACCCATTAGGTTCATAAATAAAATATATATAAAGTTAATACTTTAATAATTAATGAGTATTATACAAAAATACTAATAAATTATTTAAATTTTCATTTAAAAAAGATAGTTTAGAGGCAAAAGTGTATTTGAGTGGTAAACCTAAATTTAAAGTAAAATAAATATAGACCTACTACATTTAGATAAAATTAATTAGTTTTTGTAATTTAATTTAAAAAATATGTTTTGAAATGATTTACGACAATACACCTCAATGAATAAACAGTTTTTTTATTAATTTTATAAATAGAAGGTTTAATGAGCTAAATTCTTAATTTATTCATTCTTCAAAATAAATCAATTTTTAATTAATTATGAATTATAAATTGTAATTTATTAATATGAAAGTATATTATATTTTTAGAAATAACTACTAACAATTATATTAAACTAAAAATCAAGAAAAAAATTTGTTTGGTTAATTTAAAAAATAATCATTATAAATTAACAATTTTTTAATATTATATTAATATTTACATTACTATTTATTTTCCGAAATCTAAACAAGTAGACATATAAAATCTTATTTTATTAAAGATATCATTATATATCTTTTATCAATCTAAAAACTAAATTCCCAATTTCAGAAATATGATACTATTTGGTATAAACTAATATTATTTATTTAAATTAAATATAAATTATATTTTTAATCAAATTCTTTTCAGTATTTTGGATAATTTGATAATTTTAAATGAGTATTTTCAAAAAGAATATATCTTATCAAATTTTCTAAGATCTGATAAATAGCTAATTGATGGAAAAAAATTGATTAGGAAGAATATAATTATTTTATAAATTTAATGATATAATACGCACTTTAGGAAATTCGTGAAACATAATTAAATTGCCATGAATAAGTAAAAGATTAAGTCCAATCTAAAATATGAAAATAAAGATTAACGAAAAAAGTATATGAATATACCTTAAAGTGTATTATCTTAATGATTACAATTATTATTCAATAAAAATTGTTTTTTCCTTAAGTATTAAAATTGAACGAAGACGATAAGATAATTTACATTTCAAATTATTTTAAAAAATTTGCGACTGTTCATATGAGTGTTATACATTAGCTTTAAAGTTAAATTCAAATTACAAATAAAATAAAGAAATTTAAACTTCATGTGATGATTTACATTTATATTCCCATGAAAAATTGTTAAGTGTTTATAAAGTAATAGTTTAAAATTCATCACATATATATTATATTTTAGCGGAAAACTAAAATAAAATATATTTTAATTATTTAGATAACTAATAAATTCATTAAAACCCATTTCCTACAAAGATTTAAATTTATAAATTTTAATCTCTATTTTGATTTTTATACCCAAATTTTAATTTTGTAAGATTCATGAATGATAAAATGATAATATTCTAGATTTCATTTGGAAAGTAAAGCTAAATAATTAGCATTAAATAAAAAAAGTATTCTTTGGTATCCTCCTATTATTATTATTATGAAGATGATGATAATGATGAATAATTAAGGTAAAGTGAATAGGAAAACTAGAAATAAAAATCTCTAGTATTAAATATATAATTGTTATTGTTAATGTTAATTGCTATTGTTATTACTATTATTGAGCGTATATATATATATATATTAGATAGTTGTAGTTTAGTATTTAAGGTGCGAAAAAATAATTCCAATTGACAACCAATACATTTTCTTACTGTACATTTTCATTTAGATATCTAGTATTTCTTCAGAAGGGGAGCGCCTTTGGTCTTTTGGACCTATGTGCCTCTCATAGGGTGTTCCCAGGGGTCTTGTTTCTTGTCATATCGTCCCATGTCCCGACTTGCCTCTTCGAATTCCAACTCTGCCTGGACGCGGCCTTTATCAGGGTGGTCCCTGGGGGTCAGTGTCCCTTGCCTGGACCGGTCAGTGTGCCAACCACCTCAGACTGATCTTTTTTTATTCTTTCGCTTTTTTTAGAGATGTTTTTTAGTTTTTTGATTCACCTCGAAGTCGTCAAATGTGAGCTTCTTTTAAGATCAGGTAGACATCTTTAGCAATAACAATAACAATAATAATTTATTATTATTGTAATTATTATTATTAATTATTATACTTATAATTCAACAAAATATTGCTATATTTTGGGGGGTCTAAGTCGGTGGCAGAATTTTTTCGAAATCCTAAGTCGGTGACAAAATTTTTTCAAAATCCTAAGTCGGTGGCAGACAAAACAAATATTTTTTTCAAAATCCTAAGTCATTGGCAAAAAATAAATATGCTTTTTTTGCCAAAAAATTATAAATTGATGCTTAATATAAAAAAAATTTTCAATCAAAAAAATAAATATTTAAATTGTTGTATCTAAAAATTTATTTTTAAAATGTATGTTATTATTTTATGATAATAGATATAGAAATGTAAAGGCAAAAAAGACATTCAGATATTGTAAAAACATCTTAATTAATAATGGATGTAATGAGTTTTATCAAAGATACATAAAATGTAATAGCAGATCTATAAGAAACTGGCATTTTCGAAAATGACGTAAAATATCAAGTATGCAGATAGTATATGATGTTAACCAAAAGAAAAGATGCACCAGATGAAGTTGAATACTAATGTAAACGACCATGCAGGAGAAAAAAATCAATTTAATCACTATTTATGTTTCGCAAGCATCAACAACCAATATCAGCATGGTATTTATTGGTGTTTCACTATTTTGCAAAGGGATACAGTTCTTCCCAAACAAAGTACAATTTAAATATGTGCAATTACAAATTAAATCAGAAATTAATCAAGAATATATTCTAAGATGTTAGAAAAAAGATAGCTAAGTATATGGAGATTTTTCACATCTAAGATGAAAATGAAATACTTAATGGTGATATTGAAGTAGATGAAAGTTAATTTACTCATGGAAAATTCTTGCATGATGATGGCTAAATTAGAAATTAAGTAGGAAATGTGAGAGTTGAAAGGCAAATATGGGTATTTGGCATGATAGAAGGAAATTCTAAGAAAGCAAAAGTTTTTATTGTTAAAGACAGAACTAGAGATACTTTATGGGCGCAAATACACTAATATTTTTAAGTAGGATCGACTATACATCATGATGGATTAAGTTCATATTGAAATATGCAGTTTTCGTAAACAGGATTATACAATAAAGATATGTTCATGAAAAACTAAAATAAAATTTATTTAATTAATAATAAGAAGAAGATAATGATGAAGATGATGACGATGATGATGAAGAAGATGATAGTGAAGATGAAGATGGTAATGATGAAGAAGATGAAAATGAAGAAAATAAATTTTAAAATGTTAAAATGCAAGATGATAGTGAGAATAGCAATGCAAATGTAAGACCTAGAAATTTTAGAGGAACAAATTAAATTGAAAGCTCAAAAGATATATTAAAAATATTTATATTACGTTAAGTGATGTAAATTTGCATGATTTTTTAATGGAAGCATTATGGAGAAGACATATAAAAATCAATTAATAAAAGGCAAATGAATCTTTATCTGAGATATTTAACTAGTTAGTAATTAATTAACAATTCTTTGATTGAAAATTTTTTTTTATATTAAGCATCAATTTATGGTTTTTTGGTGAAATAATCATATTTTATTTTTTGCAACCGACATAGGATTTTGAAAAAAAAAAATTTTTTTATGTCTGCCACCGACTTTGGATTTTGAAAAAATTTTGCCACCAACTTAGGATTTCGAAAAATTTCTGCCACCGACTTAGACCCCACCCCCCCCGATTTATTATTAAAAAAATCAAAATAAAATTTTAAGCACATTCACTTGTAACCAATTATATAAATTTATAAAGTTAATAATTTTTAAAACACAATAAAAGTATATATATTTAGTTCATCGATGATAAATATATATGACAAATTTATAATGAGCTAAGCTCAAGTAGCTTGCTAATTAGATATAATCTTCCAAATTTAGATGTATATATATTCAACTAATAGATTAGATATATTTTTTTTATTTATATAATGAGATTTTTTTTATATATTTTAATATTTTGAGAAACTTGATATGTCAATGATCACACTAAAATACAAAGATAACTAAAAAAAGCAAAATTTATTTTTGCTATCATGTTTATTATGTATTTATATTCATTTATGTTCTTTTTGTTCTCAACCTCTTATGAAATAATAATTGCAAATTAAAATATTTTAATTAAAAAATCTTTTTTAAATGAATATTACTTTAAAAAAATATAAAATCTTATTGAAATATTTAAGAACTTTATTTTAAAATGAACTTACTAAATAAAAGAATATTATTTTATTTATATTTTATTATAATTTATTTGATTTAATTCAATTTAAATAAGCAAACTTAAAAAAATTTAAGATAAATTCAAAATATTGAATGGAAAATAAATAAAAACTTGATTTAATTTGAACTTTTCCTTTAAATATTAAATTTTAATATTAATAAATTTTTAGGATCTATATAAATATTTTATTAATAATTAATAAAATCACCTAAATCTAGAAGTAAATATACTAAGATTTTATTTCTTAAAAGGAAAGATGCATAGAGAAAAGGCTTGCTTTTATCTCTTGGAATGAAAATAAAATTTATTTATATTTTTTAAGAATGAGGTAAATGTTATAAAATAGAATAATATAAATTAAAAAATTACTGAACTTATTATACACCGAACCAAGTGAATTTATCATTTTATTTAAAATTTTCAATGAATCTATTTGATAATTGTTATATTAAATTTATTAATAAAAATTAAAAAGAAATAAGTAAATTAGCTTAAGAACTTCTAATTTGAAGTTGAAAAACGTAACTGGCATTCTTATAACAATTAAATGGATTAGTTTCAAGATATACAGTTCTTTCTTTTAATTAGATTCAGATTATAAATTCTTTACTTTGAAATAATATATTGTTTTTCACTAAAAATTAATATGAAATCTATAGTTTTAATTCGAGAATTTTTTAAAAATTATTTAAATTTTTTCATCAAATTATATAATATTATAATTCATTTAAAGAATAATTTTTTTTGACATAAATAAGAATATATTTATACTCTTAACATAAAGATTCAAATTAAAAGGGATATTAAAAATTTGTTGTATTGTTGAATTCGAAGACTTTTGAATTTTAATTATTGTTATGGATATAAACTAGTGCAAAAACTGCAAAATTAATTATTATTAAGTTCTAAAAAAAGCCTGTCATCCTAAAATATAAAAATATAAAATTAAAAAATTTCAATATTTAAATATTTTTAGCTTAAATTTTAAATCTTTTGATATATTTAAATGTGGTGCTTAAATTATAACCTAATTTATGAGGATGCCGGATCTAGGACATGTTATGTAAGCTATTTCTTCTAGCTTAAAAATTAATTGAATATTACTTATTTTTAAGCTACAGTATGAATTACAATTATGGCTTGATATAATCCCTAATAAAAAGAGAGATAGAATCGAATATGAAACTGGAAAAGGAAAAGGACAAAGAAATATAAAAGTAAAAAAAGAAGAGTATAATAAAAGGCTTAATTCAAACTCATTGTCATCAGTAAATATTAATGTTTATTTTATTTAAATTTATTAATTGTCAAATAAAATTATTATATATAATAAACAATGGGTTTAGGCCACAATATTATTTTAAGAATTATTAAACAATATTTTTTCTTCTTTTAAACTTAAATATTTAATTCCACTAAATTTCTTAAACTTCTCAGATGATCTTAACTGTTTTTAATATGTTTTTATTGGGAAAAAAATATTATATTTTTAAATCAATGTTTAATAGGTGGTTAATATCCAAATCATTTATAATAAAATTTAGTTTTATTTGAAATGTCCCAAGTTAATATTCTATTTTTTGAAAATATTGTTATTTGTAAACAATTAAATCTTATCAATCAATATTAAGTAAAATTATCATTTTAAAAAAATTTTTTTATTAAAATAAACCCTCACTTTCTTGAATCTAATTATACTTTAAGGGAACACATTGTAACAATAACCTTAAAACTATAGTTCTTTTTATTTCTTTTTTTTAAAAAAAAGTAATATTTATCAGTAAATTTAATAAATTTAATTTATAATATTATGATTAAAGTAACAGCAGTCGAACTACTATTAAAGTGCTGCCAAAGATAGACCCTAATGAAATTCAAAGTGAATATATTTTTACAATAAAAAATAGATGTGTTTGTAACTTCTACCAGTTAACAAATTACTTTTTTATTAAAAATATCTTTCACTTTATAAAAGTTATAAAATTGTAAAATTTTGCCATAAAAACATTCAAAGAGTATAATAATTTACATTGATAAATTTAATATAAATTTTGCTTTAGCCAACAGCAAGATCTCTTTAAAATCACTATCATGAAAGAAATAAAGAGCCAATCAAAACCCCAAAACCTTTGAAGTTGTTTGATTAAATTTTTATTAATAAAAGTAGACTATTTACGCATACTTTATTAAAGTTTTAATAGATTTATGAAGGGGTTTAATGTTTAAATATTAGTATTTTAAGTGAGTATATACGAGGTTGGGGTCAGTTTATGATAATGTGTATATAGAGTTATTGTTTAAGTTGCGTTATGGATGCGATGATTATAGTGATCAACTCATACCTATTTAAAATTAACATCTATAGCAAGAGTGCTTCCTAAATCTCCAGCTTCTCCCTGTTTATTAGCATTGAATTTAATGAGATTAGCACCTCAATTCTAAGAATAAGAGACCTTAAAAAATTTAGCAGCATCATATCGATTATATTATCTATGATAAGACTCTTAATTATTGGTCTCATTATTCTCTAGCTTAGAGGGCTGTGATGTTTCATCGCCAATTTCCTGAGCTTCACATTTTTGCTTAATCCACAGCTTACATACATAAAAAGAAGTATATCTTATAAGAAGTCAATCGGATAAAAAGAGTGATTGACTTTAATGATCCATTTTATAAGGATAATTTTAATTATATTTTTGATTAAATGTATATATCTTAAGAGCATAATATCAAATTTATACACGCTGATGAAGCTGTATTTACATTCAATACCTTTTTATCAAGGTCTTGGTACAAGATGTATAGTAATATAGAAGTTTATGACAAAAAGGCTAAGGTATAAACTCATGCTATTCTTGGTGGAAAAAATGAAGATAGTGGTCTTTAGACATATGTTATCCACTCTCGTTCTATAAAGACTGAATAATTATTTGATTCTTGCAATAAATAAGAGACAAGTATTCTGACTAAGAGATAATTCTGTTTGTTGATAACTTGTCATTTCATAAAATAAAATAAAAGATTCAAGGAAGGAATATAAAAGATTACACATAACACCTGTATTTAATGTTCCTTTCAGCCCTTAGTTCAATGGTATTGAATTATATTGGTGTTTATTGAAAGGCCAGTATAAGAAACTTCTCCTTTATCATTTGATGCACGACTTGAAGATAGATACAGTCGATTTTATTAAGAGTGCTAAAAGTTTCAGCGATGATAAAGCGAAAGTATGCGCAAGAGAAGGGAGATTTTGTATAAATAAGTTTTTGATTTAAGCGAATGAATAAGTTCACATATTAAATTTGCCCGTAAAGGGATTTGGCTTCTCTTTCTTTTCTTCCTCTTAAGGCTTGCTTAGGAATATATTTCTTCTCTTAGTGCCAGCTCCTGACTCTATGTTCATATCGCTTTTAAAAATCTTTGAAAAGTCTCTTACTCAATCATTGTTTTACTTGAGACTTTCTCTCTCTGTTTAATTTGCTGTGCTCTTTCATAAAATATATTACTGCCAGGATTTTCTATAAAGTTAGAAGTCTAAGCTTATTTTGAATGAAAGGATGCTTTTAAAGTTTCTAGAGCCACGTTTCCCTTGCTTCTTTTTTTCTTCTGAAGAAATGCTGTATGGTTTTTTGTGAGCTTCTTGAATTACTTCATTTAAGTACTCAGGTTTCAGAGTTCCAAGAAAGCCAAAGAAGAAGTTTCTTTCTTGTAACTTATTGGAGAGTTATAGCTCTGATGGAAGTTATAGAGCAACATCTGGAGCACTCAAAGCATCGTTATATAGGTTTGTCACTGAATTTCTGGGTAGTTTGGAATCTAAATCATCCTAATTTCATTAGACTTTAAAGCTTTTTTCTATTCATCAATAAGGCAGGCTTTTAAAAATAATATTTAAGTACCCTCATAAGTCGGCAAGAACAATCCAAGGGTAATAGCCCCCAGGGCGGGGCAAGATGAATTTTTATCAAAATTTTTAAACTATTTAAATTTCTATAAAACTTCTATTTACTTGATATAACTCAATTTATAGGTATCCAATATCCATTTTCCTTGGATAATAGACTCATAATTTATTCGAATACGTTATTTATAACTTATTAACTTATATAATAATGAGCAAAGCTTAAAAAATACAAACTCTTCATAATTATTTATTATGATAATAGGATAATTTTCAAAACTTTTTGTATCATCATTAATGTTTAGTATATAAAAGTTAATAAGTTATAAGTAACGTATTCGAATAAATTATGAGTCTATTATCCAAGGAAAATGGATATTGGATACCTATAAATTGAGTTATATCAAGTAAATAGAAGTTTTAAAGAAATTTAAATAGTTTAAAAATTTTGATAAAAATTCATCTTGCCCCGCCCTGGGGGCCAATACCCCAATCCAACTATCATGAATATATGAATATTTTTAAAGAACTTACCTTGCTATACCAAGTATCAATGAAGGTCCTCTTTACTTCGAAATTTTCCTATTAAATCTTGAGATTAAATACTCTTCATTGCATCATTCATAGACTCCATCTTGCATCCTATTTTTAGAAATCTTAATGAAATTTAAAACTATTGATATTCATTCTAGGTTTATTAAAATATTACTACTAAATAGGGAGGACCTTCTGGAAGTCAGGCTTGATAAGAAAAGCGGAGAAGTATTGAAAAAATTACTCCAAATTTCACAGATTGAATTCCATTTTTATAAAACTATCTGCATTAAATTGCTCCTAATAATGTTTAATTATTTTAGGAGGTCCTCCAAATTAAGTTCAAACTTTATTAGAGCATCCTCGAGAAAAATATTTTTTTAGGAGCATTTTAGTATTGTAAAATGTAAAATATACTCATTAAACTTTCAGACTTTATGGTGATTTAATTTATTTACATCTCAGCAAAGAATTTACCATAGTGTCTTAAACTTTTCTATTATTGTAGGAATACATTTGATTTGGGAAAATAAATAATAATTTAAATTCGTGGCAGTTAACTTTGTCCTAGCCTAGACAATATGGTGCTTGTTCGATAGAGAATTCAAAATCAGCTGGACTTTAATATTGGCGGTGCCCCTCTATCTCATTCCTGAAGCAAGATAAACCGATTTTAATTTTTGCTGATTTGTTTAGTTAATTTTAATGCCAAAATTAAAATCGGTTTATCTTGCTTCAAAGATGCGATAGAGGGGTACTGCCAATATTAAAGTCCAGCTAATTTTGAATTCTCTATCGAACAAGTACCATATTGTCACGGCTAGGACAAAGTTAACTGCCACGAATTTAAATTATTGATATTTTAAATATTATTTATTTTTCCAAATCAAATGTATTCATAAAATATTGAGTTCCTGTCTGGATTTTATCACTATTATAATAAAATTTAGCAGCAAAATAAAATGTGCTCTAACGTTTTGAGAAGAGCGGCATTACTTGGGTTAAACCAATATAAAATACCATCTATCATCCAAAAAATGTTGAGACCAGAGATGCTTGCACTCTGTGGGAGCCTTCTTATGAAACTTTTGACGAGCCATTTTTGAAATTTAAACACAAATCAATAAGAAGGTTATCAAAGAAACTGCATGAAATGTGGAGGAGGTTAAGCAACCCTCCATGGAACATTAAATTATGTCAATCAAAGTTGGCTATAAATTACAGCAGTTGCAGCGTGAGACAGTTTTGCTGCAGCTGCTATTATATCTAATGATTTAACTCTGAGCTTAATATTAAAAATATTATTATTTAAAGCATCATATATTGAGTATTTTAATTTTTTATTTTCGAGAGTTATTGATTTTCATTAGTGTAAATCGAGATTTTTTATAAATTAATTATTGATAAAATAGATAAAAATAGGAAATTTAAGAAATTAGTATAAATTAGAAATATATTAGTAATTACAACTGTCACGAATTAGGAGTATCATTAATCAAATTTTGATTTAAATTTAATATTTAATTAATTAATGTAAAAAATAATATAATTAGTGGTCTAGTGGGCCGGTGGGCAGGTGGTCTAGCAGGGTCTTTAGCAGACCACTTTTGTAATATATATATTTATTTTAATAAATTAATACTTTACAGATGCGTTGACTGCACTAATTACTGCTCTAGACACCAGACTTTACTCCGGCACTCTCTCAGACCACGGACTGATGCTGTCATTTTGTCACATTCTTCTCTTTTTCACTGGCCAGGAATCTTGCATTTAGGAAGAGTGCAACCATCGCCGCTGTCAATGGGAAGGCCTCCTCCCCACTCTATGTCGGAATCTCAGATTGGCAGAGTAGACACCGAGCCTTAAAGGCATTGGCATCTTCGGGTACCATGTTATCGAATGGTAGAGTATTCGAAGTGATTACAGTGAAGCAGCCAATGTACTTGTATTCCACGCCGCCGTACTTCTACTCAATAGCCATCCCTTCACCTTCCATCAACCGTTTCATCCCTGCTATCCCAGATGATTCAAATGCTTTGGTAAGATTGATCTCGTTTGCGATTAGAATCTGTGGCTCGCCCGCCTTGCCTTGCCTCATAGGGACGTGAAAATGTGAGTTAGACTGCACGTACTATTCACACACGAATATCTCCTCCAGAATGTGAGTGATTTTTGTCTTCCCGGTATTGGTGGGGCCATATATCCATAAGCTGTGAATCTTACTGTTCTTGCGCTTGATTAGGAGCTCGTAAAGGGCATCAAGAATGTGGAGATAACCCATTGCTTTCAGATCGGCATCTTTAGGTGTACTCGTTTCATCTCCATTATTTCTTAGTTCTGCGATAAAGTCCTGGAGTGATGTTATTATAGGAACCTTCTCCTTAATGGCGATCCCCGATTTCTAGATTACTTGATCGGCGTAGTTGATTTAACTGTATGACTTTGCAATGGCCACTAGCTGAGGTATATCATGAGCCTTCATATTAATGTAGTCTTCTTTTGATGAAGCCGATCCTGAGAGCCTCTCAATCATATAGTCATTTGTCACATCCATAACACCTTTGGCCCCGCACTCCTGCTTATACTATTCCTTTTGCTACTTAGCATTCTGTTTGGCGAGGAACTGCTCATAATGCTGAGGGGGCCCGTATATCAGCTTTACTCCTTCCACTGCTGATGCGAATTAATCCAATGTCTGATGTGCGAGAAGCTTCACGGTTAGTTCCAACTCTGCTATAATACCCGCACCCTTGCGTCTCTTTTCAGTGAAATATGACTTGTTGGCTCCGGTTGAATCTGTCTTGAAGCGAATACAGAGGTAGTAGATCTAGTTTGAACGATCAGTGTAGACTTCGAGGTGGCTAAATCCCGGAATTTGACTCGTCATTACGCGCTGGCACTGCTTCCAGAGCTCGGAGCTGCCCTCATTCTGCACCTGTAATATGAATTAGTGGCTGTTGTGAGACATTATTCTTACTTTACTTTCAGAGTCCTCCGCGCTGGTATAAGTTTATAGTGGCTCTCAGTCAATTGAATATCCGTCTTGGTGGTCTCCGGCATATTGACTCCATTTGCAGTCAACGCATCTGTAAAGTATTAATTTATTAAAATAAATATATATATTACAAAAGTGGTCTGCTAAAGACCCTGCCAGACCACCTGCCCACTAGACCACTAATTATATTATTTAATACATTAATTAATTAAATATTAAATTTAAATCAAAATATGATTAATGATACTACTAATTCGTGACAGTTGTAATTACTAATATATTTCTAATTTATACTAATTTCTTAAATTTCCTATTTTTATCTATTTTATCAATAGTAAAAATATTCTAAAGTAAAAAGTCTCAATATTTCATCCTCTTTAATTATATAGAACTTTTTTCTGATTTGAATTATAAAAAGTCTTTAAGGAAATATTAATAAATTCTTATAGATTTTTTAGAGCCTTAAAAGGATTCCTTAATTTAAATATGTAGTAAAAATATTAGATGAAACCTAAAAAAGAATAATGATCTAAATCTTAAAAGAATTCTCTTAATTCTCTTTGGATATATAAAAACCGATAATGATTTTCTTTTTAAAAATTTCAAAAATGACGATAAATTATTTATATTTCAAAATCCTCGAGATATAATACTAATGAAAATAATTGACTATCTTATATTATGATTTTAGATGTAGTAGATTATTCTATTAAAAATTGAAATATTTTCAAAATTAATTAAAAATTCAAAGAATGGAGGATTTTTTAGGTAAAAGTTCTCCTGCTTTATTCAGCATCATTTAAAAATATAATTGGAAGCAACTATGATAAATGTATAGAATGTAAAATAGTTTTCCCTTACAAATAAACTTAAAGAGACACTTGAGAGATATACACAACGATCTACCTCGCCTATATCTCAAGTATTAAAATAAAGATCGGAGGTATTTGTGTGAGTTTTGTTAGAAGCCATATTCTCATAAAAGAGACCTCAAAGTTCACTTAAAGAAAAATCATAATCAAAGTTTTGTCTTTATTCATGAATCTACAGGGAAGAAGTTCCAATAAAAAAGAAGATCAATAAACCCTTCCGAATCTCTTATGTTTAAGGCATAAAAGTAAGTCTAAATGAAGAAAGCTGTAAGGACCTTCTATTCTCAGAGATCTATAAAATTATGGTAAGAATCAAGCCTATGAAATTTCCTGTCTTGATAATTATTGACTTAGATTGTTGTCTTGAAAGCTACCTCACTTAGATGATAAAATAGAGAAGAGAGTTATTACAGATGACTAATACGCTTACAATATTTATCCTTAGCAAAATTTAAAAAATGCAGACATATAATTTACTTTAAACCTTTTTACTTAAAAAATCATGTAGCATTTAGACTTTCTCTCCTTGAAATGACTTACAGAGAGTTTAAATCTGACAACAGATGTCAAAGGTAAATATAATAGATAGAACAGCAGATAGTTGAGGGAATATAAGAGCTTCACAAGCTCGAGTAATTTCATAGAGACTTAAAGCCAGAAAATATAATGATGGTCTTTCAACATAAGAGTTTAGATTATTGATTTCAACTGGGCTCAAAGAGTGCAAACTTCTTCACTAGGAAATGTACGAGTCACTCCTGGAAATTTCTCGAAGAGAGAAGATTGGAAAGATGATGATATAGCGTGGGATATATGGGCATTTGCAGCAATAATAAAAGAGAGTGATATGCCAAGGAACGATTACTTTAGCTGTAAGAGTGAGAAAGATTATAAGCAAAGAATAAAACAATACGATAAAAAGAAAATTAATGGAGGCTTCATAGAACATGCATACTCTTTAATAATCAAGCCAAGCAATGAAAACGATATCACGCTAGATACAATAAAAAATCAACTTAGAAAGATAAAATTAAGAGAACTGCCAAATGACTCTAAGCTTAAGTTTGTGTGAAATATTTAAAAATCTCGCTTAATATACTCGCTTAAATTACTAATATTTTAAACATTAAACGTCTATATAAACCCTAATAAAGTATGCGTTAATAGTCTACTTTTATCAATTAAAAAATCAATCAAACAACTTCAGGGGTTTTGGATGTTCTAAAAAATTAAGGCTTTGACTAAACTCTAGCCTTGAATTAAAAATAATTATGGATAAAGCATCATGTTTAATCTAATTTACTATTTATGCTATAATCAAAGTAAATTAATATTTCAATATATTTAAAAAAAGATTTATTCATAAAGTAATCATTATTAAGCTAAAATTTAACTTTTGATTTCACTTATCATGGATATTTTTGAAGATTAAAATAAAATAAATTAAAGTTTATTATATATAAAATAATTGTAAACTGTCCTATATATTTAACTAAGTAATATCACCTATTATGGATTCTAATGTTTGCAAAAAATGCAGTAGAAATTTTGATCTAGAGAAAAGAAAACCTTTGATCCTAGGAGAATTTTAATTTATTAAAATAACTAGAATTTAGTTTAAAAATTACTTAATATTTAATATTAAAATGCTCACATCAAGTATGTGAGGATTGCTTTAGATATAAACTTGAAAACGAGGCTAATGGAGCAAAAACTTGTCCTTTTTGTTCGGTTTCGAGTTTAATAAAAATTTAATCTTTTTATTAAAATTTTTAATTTTAAGTTACCAAAGGAAGTATAATTGGGAAATGATCAAGTTTATTGTATAAAAAGATATTGAAACTTAAAAGTAAAAAGAAATTTAAAAAGAAAATGAGATATAAAAGAAAAGATAGGAGGAATTCAAAAGCAGGGAAAGTATGGAAAGTTAAACAGCATCCACAGTATTATAATTTATCATTTTTGCTATTTTAAATTTACATTTTAATTTTGCATTTATTATGAAGAAAAAAAAATCATTATATTCTAAGAACTTTTTCTAATTATTGGTGCTTAAAAAAAAGTATAATTAACTCCAATATATATATATATATATATATATATATATATTAATTTACTAGGGAAGAATTAAAAAATACAAAAATTTTATATAATTTAGTTGTAAGTATAAAATATTACTAAGAGTAAAATGAAAATTCAAAATTAATTTAATGAAAGGTTTTATACAATTATTATTTTTCTTCTCAATATTGGATAAAACTCAAACTATTACAGGAATTAAAGATATAGCATTTTGATTTATTGATTCTATTTATAGATATGGAACTACATTAAACATTAAAAATTAAATTAGAATATGTGTTGTTAATCAGAAAAAAATCTAAATAAAATGCTCTAAATCTTTTTACTTTTTCATATTAAATTAAGGATGTAAGCTTAGCCATTATTTGAGAATGTAAATTTATCAATTCAATATATATTAAAGTCAAATAATAATATAAAGTATGTAGCATGAAAACCAATTTCGAGGTAATACCAAGAATAGATCCTAATGACATTCCTCTTGAATTAAACTAATAGCATTAATAATCATTATTTTAATGAATCTGAGTTAAAGTCAAAATATAGAAAGGAACAATACTTAGGTAAAGGGTCATTTGGAGATGAATTAATAAAGTTTGATAAATATTTTTAAATAATGTTATAAACAGATGTCTATTTAGCATCTTAAAGGCAATATAATTTTATTAATGGAAATCTTGGAATGGTTAAAATTATTTTAGTTTTTAGATATAGATATTTAGATTAAGGTAGCGATTTGCAATCAAGGCTTTCAAAGAATATTGATTGATTAATATAAAAATAATTAAAATTTATTTATTTAAAGCCAACAAAGCAGGATCTAATTGAAATTAGCATTATGAAAGGCATAAAAAGTTAATACATATGCGAACTCTTTGATTTGTTTAAAAATAGAGAAGGAAAATACAGTATTGTAGACAAAATTTATAAAAAATTTAATATTGTGTACGAGTATGCCAAATTCGGGGACTTGTTAAAGTATTCTAGAGATACTCTTGAGTGGAATATTCCTGAAAATTTAATAAAATTTTTTATTATAACAGTATTATTTTGATAAAATTTAGCAAAGGAATGGTTAGCAAGTGTTGTGTTAGGTTTGAAAGAACTACATTAGAGAGGCATTATTCATAGAGACATTAAAGCAGATAATATACTTGTATTCAAAAATGATGAAGTCAGAATAGCTGACTATAAATGTAAAATGTAGCCTTAATCATATTTAAATAAATTATATGGGCAAGCTAAAGTAATCAATAAAAAATAAAGAATTTTAATATTATTAAATATAAATTTATTATAAATAGAAAAATAAAATTTGATCTTCCATTAATAAATTGATTTATAAATTTTCTCATAAAGATTAAACATAGGAATAAATTTTATTAATTTTCTTTTGGCTACAAATCAATTCTTTATATTAATTAATCATAATTTTATAAATGGGTGATTCTTAATCTAAAAAACCTTATGGCACTCCATTTTACTTGTCTCCAGAGATTTTAATTTTTATTTGAATTAATTGATGCGTAATTGAGAAAGATATGATTCATCTACTGACATATACTCTTAAATAAGTATCCAATATTTTCAAATTATCTTATTTTTAAAGTAATTTGTCATTCAATACTCACTTGGAATTACATTTATCTATTTGCTGACTTAGAAATTCCCAGAGGAACATGAAATTAAAGATCCGTTTTGGCTGCCTAAAATAAAAGGAGTTTCAAATGAATTTAATTAAATATGAAATATTTATTTTTAATTTATCATTCTTTTGAGAAGTATGGTGAATAAAAAATAGAAATCTATCAAATAATTAAACTTACTTTTCTCTAATAGTTTATATGTATTTATTTAGGTGAGCTACAACTCGTTTGAAAGGCCTAGCACAATTGATCTTATGTTTAAACCACTAATATTAATATATTTAATAAAATTACTTAGATTTGCTAACTAATGAGATAATAATCAAATAATAACTATGCAATTATTTTCTTTTAACTATATCTAAAAAATAGAGTTATGTTATTAAATATGTTTTAGGGAATAATTGAAAAAATTAATTATAAACCAATTTTCTAAATAAAAATATTCTTAGCCTTTTTAATATTTCATAATATAAAATAACCCAAGCATTTATACTAGATATTAAATTAGCAATATAATCTGGCTAGAAATAAATAGTCGTATTTAAGAGAAATTAAAAAAAAATCAGGATTATTGGAGATCTTAATTATAAAAACATTCTCAACTCAAGGTAATTTAATGTCATCTGAATTGTGTGTATTAAATATAGTATATAAATTTTTAATTTAAATTTGGTATTTTAATATATATATATATATGACCCTTTCTTTTCTTCAAGCATCAAGTCATAAAAGAGGACAGTCCACTTTACACTTAATTTTTTTGTGACCAGTGGTGCGTTCCCCTTCAGCGTACAGTTAGGCCAAGCTCGTTTCATTGACGGTGCCAAGATGAGCCTCAAATTTTCATATTTTTCCAATTTTGGTCTTCTTTATCATCTTCATCTTTTTCGTCTTTTTCACTCACAATTAAGATAACATTGCTAAAAATAAATACTTAACAATTTTATTATATTATTTTATAATGAAAGGATTTTTTGTATAAAAATTAGTCATTATTATATATGAGCTAACTCAATCAGATATTTTTTGGGAAGTTTCCTGCTCCATATAGAAATATGCCATTTTATCATATTCTCAGATCTTTATCATTAATTATGATTTAGTAATTTATAATTTAGCATCCAGCATTTTTTTCAATCTTAATAGAGAATTCAAATGTTATCGAAATTACGTAATTATAAATAAAAACCGATAAGTTTAAACTTGTTCTAAAAAGAATGATAAAATAGCTTGAAATTAAAAGTTATTAAAAGTTGTTTAGTATATGTATGTCAATTGTTAAGGGAATTGGTATTATATTTTTCTAATATTTTTATTGCCAAAAAGTTTTAAGTTTAATATTAGGGGCAGAAAAATACCGAAAGGAGCATAAAAAATTTTTTGGGGGGCGGGAAACTTTCGTCTACCCGATTTATATTACTTTGTTGATTTAACTTTATTTAAAATTATTAAAAAGAGTAAGACTGTATTATAGTTTATTAATATACTACCTATAAAATTTTGGAATATTCACTAATTTTCGTTTTAAATTTTATGAATAGCAGAGACTAAAGTAATGAGAGAATACAAATAAGTTTATGGAATGGAGACTTATATTTATCTGTTTTTTCGTATGTTTATAAAAAGTGGTTAATTTTATAATACTTTAGGGTTTGCAAATTTCAGACCGGCTTTATTGGAGTAGCTATAGGAATAAGGGATAGGATGTAAGAATTGCACTCTCGTTCTTTGTAGCGATTGTTTATATAAAATTAAATATAAAGATTATTAAAAATAAATAAATATCAAACATTTCAATAATTTATCCATTATTATGTTTCAGGAAGAAAGCTGAATCTTCATTCCTCATACTGAAAGATATTCTTGGCCATGCAAATGATATTAGTTTTAAAATAGAGGAGCTTCAAAACACATCTATTATTTTTATTTTTGCTTGTCAGTGATGCAAGACAAGAATTTGAGATCTCCTAATAAATTCTTCCTAATATTGACTCTATCCCATACATATTTATTATATGTAAAAATCAAAAATATATATTATATATTAATTTACAATGAGATTCTAAGGATTAGCGATAAAATATTCTTTTTATAATTTTAAATGGTTGAAAATAATGTAAAACAGCAAGCAATGATATTTTATATTTATTTTTAGAAATGAGAACAAAGGTATAAAGATAAATTTAAGATTTTGAACCATAAATTGTTGTTACAACATAAAAAGTCATTGAAAATTAAAATTTTAATGGTAATTTTTAATTTTAATTATTCATTTTTATTTTTTAAAATGCAAAGAAATTCAATACAGTTTTAGCTTCTGAAAAAAGATTTAGCGTCATAATATAAAAGGTCAAAGAATTATAGACTATTGCATTATCTAAAACAATACGTAAATTTTAAGTGTTATCAAAAGCCAAAATACTTACAAATGAGTTACTAGCCTTTAAAAAACCTTAGAAAGAGGAAGAGAAGGTTACTAAAATTCATTAAATCAAGTTAATATATTAAAATATTGATACTACAATTTTTTAATGATTATTAAGAAGAAGCATTAACTTATTAAGAAAAAGGTTAATTAGTCTGTAATATAGCCTTCCAAAGTGTTTACAATTTAATTTAGTATAAAAATAATTTTAACATATTGTTTTATTTATATAAAATAAAGGTTTTATTAGAAAATAAAATTTGTAATAATAAATTTCCTTAATTATGAGGAAATTTTAATTAAATTTATCCGATTAATTTAAAAGTAATTTAGTAAGTTAAAAACTATTAATTGATAAATTTTGATATTTTATATTAGCCATTAATAAATAATTGCTTATTATTTTCAATCACATTTTTTTATTACAATTTAATCGATGAATATCAATCAAATAAAAAATATTTATATTTTAAATATAATTATTTTGTTATTTAGTTTAGAGATATTGAGTTTAGTCAACATATTGAGAAAGTATAAAGCAAATCTCCAGTTAAACGAAAAATTCCAGAATTTGATTTTTGAATCTATAAGATAAATTTATATATTATTTTTAAATAATAAAAATATTATAAATATATTAATAAGAAGTCTTTTTACTTCTAGCAATAAGGAAAGATATTAGATTTTATAACTTGTAAATATCTAAGACATTTGAGTGTTTTGATCTTTAACTAAACAACTGAAGATTTTGTATTTAAATATTAAACAATTAACTCATAATAAATTTAATATTATAAATTGCTTATTTGTTAAAATTATTAATCATAAATAATTATATTTATTCCAAAACCCCTTGAATAGATGTTAAGTGATTTGAATTTAAGGGTATAGTTAAGGTCTTATTGGGGTTAGTCGAGAAATTATGCCGAATTTATAATGAAATATTAAAAATAGAGAATAATAAGGATTATTTATGATGAGAATTATTTAGATTACTGCTTAAGCTTAGGTATGGTATAAGTATTAATAGACAATATGTCAAATCAGCGCTTAATTAGGTAGCTATTGCAAAGCGCTTACACAAGAGTTTTGTTAGTAGTTACAGCAAAATAGATATATAAAATCTTAAATCTGGCACTTGAAAACATCTTGCAAGAAAATAAAGGATCTCATAAAACTTTATTGCACCTATGCTAAACTAATTAAGTTATTGGCCACATTTTCCACTTGATTAGCGAACTATAATGGTTAATTAAAAGTTTCAAGACATTCGTATCTCTCTATAAACTATGTTAAATAGAGAAAAAAATTGTCATTCATACAGATGAGTCTGTGTTTAAATTCAACACCTCTATTAATAAGTCATGGTACAAGAAGTATGATAACTTCAAATTTATGACTATTAATTTGAACGTTGTCAATAATGAAATTTAGTTGATATTTAACGAAGATTCTGGCTTAGAAATTTATATAATTCACCATCGCTCTATTAAGCTAGTTTATAGATTTCTTTAGTTTGCTACGAAATAAATACAATAATTAAGGGCTCATCCAGTTTGTTGACAATCACTAAGTTCAAAAGACTAAGGAGTCTGATAAAGCTTATAAAAAGTTAAAAATAACTCATTTATTTTACGTTCCTTACGCCCATTGTTTACTGTAATATAATTCTAGTGAAATTAAATTAAGACTTACAACAAAAAGCTAATGCAGTATTGCATGACTTGCCTCAGTAAACTTGGGTCAGATTATCTGCAACAGAGTGATTATAGATAATTCAACAGTTTGTGCGAGAGAAGGAAGAATGAATATTTATAAATAAGTTTTAGATTTAAATGAATGATTATTCCACATTTTAATGAACTCTTAAATGGATTCACATCACCTGGCTTGAAAACATCTTTATAAAGTCCTTGATCACTAAATGATAGTCTATGACTTTCACTGTCTCTCTCTGTGAACCCTTGGATACTCTTTCATTAGGAAAATATCAGTACCAGGTTTCACTAAAAAGTTATGAATAAAATTTACTAAAAAGGTAAGGGGTAATCTTAAGCTCTGATTGACAAGTATCTCTTATTGTATGTATGCCTTGCTTCTTTCAATCTTCAAGAGAAATAAAGAAGCTTTTCTTGTAAGCTTTTAAATGATCTCTATGAAAAAATTCTCTCTTAAAGCGCCAAGAACACCAAAGAACGAGCTCCTTTCTGGAAGCTTATTAGTGAATTGTTTCTTCGTAGAATTATTAACTCTTTATCTTTCATCGCATCTTCGTAGAGATTATTGACTTAATCTCTGGGTAGTTTAGTATTTCTATCAATATAATTATATTTTTTTTGAAGACTTTCTTCTCATCGCAGAGTATCATTGTTCTTAATTTAATCCTTGCTTCTTAATTGATCAATGGGTCTATATTATTATTTAAATATTAAATTTGAAACATAAAATTTTAATGAGTAATAATTAGTAAATTTTGATTACAGATTAAATGTTGCTTTTTTAAACAGTCTAGACATATTAAAAAGTTATTTCTTAATAAATTTATTAGAAACATATCTTTTAATTATGGATTCAAATCAGTGCAGACGATGCAGAGAAATAAAACCCCATAGATCAATTAAGACACGAAGATTGAGGAAAAGAACTATTAAGTTAAAAATTAATTATTATTGGCTGAGATTAAATATAATTAGGCTAAAATCAAATATACACACTCTGATTGGTTTATTTTATAAGGAGAATTAATCGAGCCAATAGTTTTAATAATTAGCCCAAACATTATAATTATACGTCAATAATAATTAATTTTTAATTTAATTGTTCTTTTCCCAATCTTCATGTCTTAATTGATCTATGGGGTTTTATATGATTTTGATCGGAGAAAACCCGTTATTCTTGGAGAATTATAAATTTAATTTAGAGTAAAATTATTTTTAAGATTATCCTTAAAAATATTACAATTTTGATTAACTTTAAATGCAAGCATTAAGTTTGTGAAGATTGTTATCGGCGTAAACTTGTAAATGAGAAGGATGGAGCCAAAACTTGTCCAATATGCTAAGGCTCAAGCATTTTTTATATTAATAAGCAAAATAATAAATAATTCAAGCTATAAGAAGATGTATAATTGGGAATTGATTAAGTAGATTGTGAAGAAAGATGTTGAAGCCTAAAAGTAAAAGGAAATTTAAAATTAAAGGGAAGAGGAATATAAATTTAGCATAAGTACAACAGATTCTTCATCATCAGTAATAATATTTTAAATACTTGGATTTAATATTATCTAATGATATATAACATTAAAAAGAACTTCACAGCTTTTCTAAATATTTTAATTCTAATTTTCTAATATTTTGTGAATTTATTTTAGATCTTTTAAAATTAGAAGCTATTCATTCATGCATAATTTGTATATTAAAAATAATTACAAACTATTAAATAAAATTTCCTTTGAATTTTAACCCAAAATGATTGATAACAGTTTTTATGACTGATTTTATAAAAATAATATTTAATTTACTTTCAAAAAAAAAATAAATAAAAATAGTGACATAATTATATTGAACTTTAAATTTTATTTAAATGAAACCTCATTCATTAAGGTTTAAATTAAACAATTAATCAAATAATAAATCATAAAGATGATCCAGCAATATATACAATCATTAATAAAATAAATTTAATAATTAATGTGTAAATTCATGAATATTTAGGTCATTTTTTCAATGTATTGAAGTGAAACAGTTATAAACTCAAATTATGAACTCTAAATCTTTATTGTAAATCAATTTATTCAGTTTACATCCTAATTTAACAATAATTACATAATAATTCTTTGGAGAAAGTAAGAAGTTTCAACATAAAAATAGCCATAAATTTCTGAAAGTTATGGAGGAATATTTTTTCCCAAAATGGTTAAAATATTAATATTATTAAGTAAGAACCACAACAACATATGGTGAGGGATTTCCAAAAATAAACCCTTAGGATATTCCAAATGAATAAATTATAATTTTGATATTAATGAAACAGAGTTGAAGTACAAATACAGGATAGAAAGATATATTGGGAGCGGTTAGTTTGGAGATGTTTATCATATTTATTTTTCTTAAGTTTATTGCGTAAAAAATAAATGTTTACTTATCTTCAAGCAGGTAAAATTAAATATATAAATATAAATCAAATTCAGAGTATTTTATAAAGTGTGATGTTATTATTAATTATTATCCCACAAAACTATTTCTTAATTATAAAATAAAAATGAAATATATAAAGAAAATAATTTAAAAATGAACTAGGGTCTTTTCGTTTTGCCTTAATCACTATATAGTATCAAAGATAAAAAATTTAATTATGTTTCAATTCATTATCATCAACGTTTATTTGTAAAATTAAATTAATAAATTATGCTAGAATGAGTAGAAATATAATAAATTTTATTATAAATACTTCACAATAGATTTTTAATTCAATTTTTTTTTTCATTAATTTTTCAAAAAAAAATAAAATAATTAGAAATTTTAGTTTTTTGGAATAAATTAATAAGACTACTTATTAAAATTATTCTTATTCTTTTTATTATAATTATTTCTAAATAAATAATATTAATGTTAATTTATCAATTAACTTTATCATAATGTTCTCATAACTTTTGCATTTACTGAATTTATTAATCCTTTAAATTAAACATATCTAAAGTTAATCTTTTTATTAAGATCTTTTGTTTTTAATGTAACGATTTGCCGTAAAGACATTCAAAGAGTATAATTGAAATTTATTACTTAAAATCTTTTTATATTTTACTATAGCCGACAGAGCAAGATTTGATAGAGATTAGTATCATGAAAGGCATTAAAAGCTAATATATTTGCGAGCTACATGACTATTATAGATCATAAGATGGCAAATACAACATCTATAAATATTTTTTATAATGAAAAATTAAATATCGTCTAGGAATATGCTTAATTCGGTGACTTGCTAAACTATTGTAAGAACACTCTTTAATGGAATAAAAACCCCAAAACCCCTGAAGTTGGTTGATTGAAGTTTCTAATTATATAAAGACTGCAATTAATGCACAATTTGTAAGGGTTTAAAAGGGTTTTATATGGGTTAATTGTTTAAATGATAGTATTTCAAGAAAGTATATATTAGTTTGGGGTCAGCAAATGGCAGTAAGGGTTTAGATTTATTTTGTTAGTTTCTTTATGGATGTGATGTTTAAAATTGATCTATTCAAACCTATTTAAATTGCAAATCTATATAGAAACATAATTTTTCTAGGAGAATTATAATTACTATAATGGTAAATCTAATAATTTAATGTTTCAACTAACAGCCTATTATGCTGATTTAATTTTCTTTCCTCTCATCAATTAATTAAAGAAAGTTTCTTAAAATAAATTGTTTTAGTATAAATAGTTGGAATTATTATTTTTATAATAAAATATATCAGAAAGATTGAATGAGCATTAACCTTTTGAAAAGAGTGGCGTAAATATGTAAAAGTCAATAATAAAAAAAAGAAATTATCATTCCAACATAAAAATAAGGTAAAGAGACAGAGATGTTTACACTCAATGTCAGCAGAATTATAAGCAGACTAGCTTAGATTATTATTTAAATCATAAAGTTATCAAAATGATAGAGCAAAAAGAACAGGAGGGTAAAAACCAGTCAGTTTAACTAAAATGCAATTAATTCAATAAATTTTTGTTTTTTTATCAATTTAAAAGATTCCATAAAGATATTCACAACCATATCGGTAGTTAATATATCAAGCATTATAAGCAGTAATGAAGTATGTCTGTGAAATTTCTATGTGTAATTTTTTTAGGCAAAAGATCTTAAAATGCACTAATCGAAATTCTAATTTTTTTATTCATAAACCTGAGAAAAAAATATCACAATAAAAAATGTCAATAATTCCTGGCGAATCTTTTATGGTTAAGGTACAGATTTATTTAAAATCAAGAAAGATTTAAGAGCTTATCAGCCTTAGATATTAATAAAATTTTGGTAAAATTTTAGATCATGATTCCTATAAAATAATTAAACTACCTCACTTAAATAAATGAATTAAAGGAAAATGTTCAGAATGATGATTTTAATGCCCAATATCTATGTCCTTTAATTTCTTTCTTGCTGATAACAAGTTTTAATATAAATTCGCTAATAAGTATAATGCTATGTTTTAAATGAAAAGTCTAGAGAGTTAAGATCATTATTTACATGAATTATTTCATAGAGAAGATTAAGTAGAATTGAGAGTCTCCATAATCGAAATGGCTTTATTAAGATTCTTTATAGGGCATCAGAAATTAAGGGTACTGAAGAGCTTTACAAGAAAGAATATTTTCATAGAGACTTAATGCTAAAGAACCTATTGTTGAAGTTGTACCCTATAAAGTTTATATTATTGATTTCTACAAATCTCAAAGAGTCCAAGCTTCTTTATTATAACTATTTACGACACACTTTGATATTTCCTCGAAACAGAAAATTAGAGAGACGATATACTTTATGATATCTGGACTCTGCAGTAAAAACAATGGAGTATAACTTGCTTAGAAACGATTACATTTCCTGCAAGAGTGAAAGAGAATTCTTGTTGAAAAAATCAATAAAATTATAGAAAAATATATGATAAATGGAGTTCTAACAGAGCTTTCTTAATCAATCATCATCTAGCCAATCTAAGTGAACTAAGTATCATTAGAAACAATCAAATACTACCTTATAAAAAAATTTATAGAACTGCCCCATGATTCTAATCTTATGTTAGTGTAAATAATTTATAATACGCTTTATATACTAAAATAAGAATCTAATATTATACTATATATTACTAAATAACCTAATAAAGGCTCTTATAAATTATGACTTAAAAGTTTATTCTTTCAATAAAAAAACTCAAGCAAACTTCTAAAGGGTTTGGTTATTTTAATGTTCTTGAAAATTTAATTGAACTATTTATTAATTTGTATTAAAAAACATTCTATTTTTTAATAATTTAGCCAAAGAATGGCTTACAAGCATTGTATTAGGATTAAAAGAATTACATTCCAAAGGCATTATACATAGAGATATTAAGCCAGATAATATACTAATATATATTTTGATATTTTTACTAGTGTTCAAAAAAGATGAAGTTAGAATTGCTGATTATAATATAAAGTGAAAACCTTTTAAGTTTTATTTATAAAGTTATATGGATAAGCTAAGACAATCATTAATAATATTTATCTTTTAAAAGTATTAATTAATTACTATAAAAAGTTTATAAATGGGAGAATCTAGATCCAAAAGACTTTATGGGACTTAAAACTACATTTCTCCAGAAATGAGTATCATTTTTATTAATAAATTTAATGCTCAAAGGCAAAGATTACGATTTTTCTACAGATATCTACTCATTATTATTAATTAAATTAATCCCAAATAATTAGTAAATATATTTATAATATTTACTCACTTGGAGTCACATTTATATATCTACTTACAAGGAAATATCCCACTGAAGATGAAATAAAAGATCCAAATTGGCAACCCAAAGTTGACGGATTTTCTGAGGAATTTATATTTTTTATTTTTAAAATAAATTTACATATCTTTTGAGAAGGATACTACTTAAATTTATATTAGTTTTAAATCAAATAATTAAGGGGATAAATATTGGGTTCAATATTTAAGTTTTTAATGGTAAGCTATGACAGCAATGAAAGGCCAAGTGTAGTAGATCTTATTTTTGACCCAGTAATAAATTAAAAATAATAGATATAAATAATTGCTGATTCGAATGTGATGAAAGAATATAGAAAGATATATGGAATCATGTCTTTAGAATAATTAAATATAACTATGCAGTCATTATTACGGAAAATAAATTTAATATAATTTAGAAAATAAAAAGTGTAAAATAAAGTAAGCTAGACTTAAATAGTTTGGATATATAAATTAGAATTTAAATTCTCTGGTCTTAAATGAAACGATTATTTTTTATAATTGAATGATTTTTAATTTGAAAATAATGTCCTTAAATAATTATATTTTTTAAAGGGAAAAATGTTTTGAATAGTAGTCTATAAAATTGTTCATGAAATAAAAAATCTGATCCAATATATTTATCATACAAATTTAAATTTGCACTTATTATAAGTATTTTAAAAATCAATTAAGTTAAGTTCCCAAATAGAAGTACTTTTAAATATTATAACTACTTCTATTAATATATATAATAAATTGGAAATATGTCAATCAGAAATAAAAATATTTCTGTAGTAATGAAAAACATAAAATAACCAAAACTAAGTTACTGCTTCTTGCATATTTTATTTAGATAAATAGTTTAAACTAATTTAATATAGAGAAATAATCTCTAAATAAAAATAAATTCAATTAGTTTTGAATCTTCCGATCGTTTAGTTTACCCTTAAACTTATTGTAATAAATTCTTTAGGGTTCGCAAATTTCAAACCAGATTCAATGAATCAATTGTCTGAATAAGGAGTTGGCTGTAAGAATTGCACTCTTGTTCTTTGTAATGTCTGTTAATTTTATAAACAAAATTAAAAAATAACTCTTGATTTAGTCATCAATATTATTCACTTTATTACTTATTTTAAAATTGTTTCAGAAAAAAAGTTGAATCTTCATTTTTAATGCTAAATGACATGCTTGGTCATGCTGATGATATCAACATAAAGATACAAGAGCTTAATAAATTAAAAATATTTATAATTTTTAAGCTAGTAAATGATGCACAAGTTGAGTTAGATGTTTGCTAATAATTATGCCCTTATGTTGATACAAGTACATACAAGTTATATTATAACAATATAAATTATAATTAATTTATAATTATTAAATACTCTAAGATTCTAGATAACAGCTAGAAAATTATTTCATTTTTAAATGATTGATGATAGTAAGAAAAATCAAGCATTAAGAACTGAAGTATAATAATTGATTAAGGATTTTGAGCCATAAATTATTCAAACATCAAATGAAGTCATTCAAAATCAAAATATATATATATATTATTTAATGTTAACTGTATTTTAAATAAAAATTTATTATAATAAACATATTATGATTTTAAATTTAAAATGCTAAGAAAATTTTACCAGAGCTCGTTTTCGAAGACAATTTTAAAACAATAGTAAAAAATGTTAAAAGCTCTAAAAATGAAAAAATTCATAAATTTATTGATTAGTTTTCAGCTATATAACAAAATGAGGATGGAAAAAATAGATTATAATAATCAAATAATCTTGATTTAGAATTTGAGTAATTATTAATTTTTTAAATAAAGGAAAAAAGATAGTAATATAGTAAAACTTGATTAATAACTCTATTCCAAAAGCTCTCAAGAGATTTACATTTTAATTTTATTGTTAAATACTAATAAAATTGTTATAATAATCAATCCACATTAATGCATCATAAGAATTAAAAATTAAAATAAATTGGATTTTTAAAGATTAATCTTATTAAGTATTTTGATCTTTTTTTTTCAGAGACAAGTTAAGCAAATTACAAAAATGATAGATTTTATATATAATTTGACATCATAATTTAATAAAAATTCTATTTTATAACTTATTAAAAATAAAAAAAATGTTATAAACTTTATATTTCTAAATATAATGCTTAATATAAAATTTTTTAAGAGTTTTTAAAATATACTTCTCTCTCACATGTTATAAAGAGTACTTTAACTAAGACATGATTTTAATGTATCAAATGTAAATTCTTTTTTAATTTACGACTAGCGATTTCAGATAGTAAGTTGACAATGAGATAGGATAGAGAGATTCATTTATTAGATAAAACATTCCTAACTATGATTAATTCTTATTTTCAAATTAAAATAATTTGATGAAAACATATACAATAAGTCAATTTAATTATCTTTAAGTGGCATTAAAATTTATCATCCTTTAATTATTATTTACTTAATCAGAATCAAATTAATTACTTTTTAAATATTATTCTTTAGCGAAGCATTTATAGTAACTTATACATCTGTAGAACTCTATATATTATGAATTTTTATCGATAAAATACCATTTACAATATATATGTTTTTTAGTTTTTTGCTAAATTAATTTTATTTTCCTTATTAAATTAAAGTTGTTAATAATTATTTAAAATATTTTTTTCAATAGTTTATTTAAATAATTTATAATGATGGCAAAAGAAAATATTTCGATTTAATTGAAAAAGGAAAGTTATTAGACTTTTAATCTTAAGATTATAATAAGTACTCTGCGATTCTTATGTTTGTCTAAACAGATTAAAACTATGTTTTTGGATTCTATACATATAATTATTAAGTATTTTACTAAATTTTTTTAATATAAAAATACAAGGAAGATTCATTAATTAGAAGTGAGTCAAGGAACAATATTTATCGATAAAGACGCATTTATCTTTAGTTTATCTTATTAGACAATTAAATATAAAAAATATTGGAATTCTAATTGTTATAAAAAAATTAAAGGTATAGTTTTTAATAAGAGTATATTTATTATAATATATATCCTTATTTTGAGAAGTTTAAGTCAAAAAATTAATTGTTATAATTATAGTTTTAAATTCACAAACTTAACAAAAAGGCAGAATACTCTATGTTAGTTTTAAATTAATAATAATTTTTATAGCTACAAATAAAGGACTTAGTATTGGTGGGAGTGTGGACGGTACGACTCCAGATATACTTATCAATTTTTCTTGTTTATAGACCAATAGCAATTCAACCAGCTTAGGACAAAGCTTCTATTTACCACTAGGTTCATATAAAATATTGGGAAGTTATTTAGAAAATCGTTTTATTTAATATTAAATTTTACTATATTTTTTAATATATAAATATTTTTCATATAAAAAGGATAGTATTGACGCAAAACTATACTTAGGTGGTTATATGACCTTTAGAGTAACATAGATTGAAACTTATCATATTTAACAAAGTATATAAATAATGTAAAATACTCTCAAAATAGATACAATTTTTTAATGATTCATGATGAATGCTCTCAGTGAAAAGTAAGCAGGTTATCAAATTATGCATTGATCTCATGAAAAATCTTTGAATCAATTTATTTAAAAATGTTATAAATTCCCTTGATTTAACGAATCTTAAATCTTATAAGCTTCTATAGCAAAATACAATTATATATTTTTATAGAAAAAGCAAATAATAATTTAGACAAGAGTGAATATAATACAAAAAATTATTGAAAAAAGTCATAACAAAAATAAAAATTATGAGTTTTCTTTTAATTTTAATGTTAAAATAATAAAATTATAGAAAATCTTCTCTATATACAATATGAATAAGCTAGAAATTTAAATTAAATTAGTTAGTTAATTAAGTTAAGTTATTGGGAAATTAATATTAAAGGGAAATAAAACTGAAGGTAAGTTTCCATACCGACCTCCCCTCCAGAGACATTAGGTGAGTCACCACCAAACTCAACACTAATCAAAACTAGTTTGTCCCTACTTTTATGAAACCCAAAAAAAATATCAGCTAACCCTGGGTTTCGAACCCCCTACCCTATCTGTAATGGTCAGTCGACCAACCGTCTTGGCAGTAGGTTCGAAACGAATGCAAAAATCAATATCATAAATTAATTGTTTATAAAATTCATATACTCAATTCTGATGTATAGTACTCTTTGCTAATATAATTATAATATTTATAATTTAAATTTAGCAACTGGTAGTTGATTAAAATATTATGCTCAATTCTAGTGATATTTATTTATATATATATATATATATATATATATATATATATATATATATATATATATATATATATAATTATATATATATATATAGATAATGAGAAATAAATTAACATTCAGAATTTAAGTTATTGTGGTCAAGAGATTCCTTACCTACAGGTGCATTGATTAATTTATTGATGCAAATAATTCATTATTATTAAAGTTCATTTTATTATTTTAGAAAAATAATTACCAAACAAATACTGATTTAAGTGGAAACATCAAATATATCGTGAAATCAATTGAAAAATATTACATTCAATAAATAAAAAAATAATAATATGAATTCTTAAAATATATTAAAAATATTTTTTCATATATTTTAATGATTAATGATGAACCTAAAGTGTCAATGACCATTCCAAAAGATAACATTAAATTTAAATGAAGCAAAATTAATATTTAAAATATATTTTTATTTTAAATCATTTTCTCTCTTAATCTTTAATAAAAATATAATTATTTATTTTAAGAGTTTAATTAAAATTATCTTTTTAAGAGAATATTTCTAATGGATAAAAGTATACTATTTTTTTGATATATTTAAAATATAATTTTAAATGAAATTGTGAATAAAAGAGTAGAATTTCTATTTATATTATATTATAAAAGCCTGGATTTTATTCTTTAAAAAATAAAATAATAAAAAAACAAAATTAAAAAAAGTAAAATAAATGCCAAATATCTAGTTAACATAAATAATGATAATTAATTAATAAAACTTCCATTAATTAAATATATATAATAATAATTAATTTAAATTTTTCAATATGAATATTTAAACTTCATATTAAAAAAAAATTTGAAAAAATATATCTAAGTAAATATTTAAATTAAAAAAATTATAATTAATAAATTTAATTTTTTAGGTTAAAGTCTTGCATTTACCTATTTAAATGGAAATAGATTTTATTTGTAAATTTATTCTTATAAGGCTGTGAAAAAATATTATAATGTAATAAAAATACTTTTATCAGAAGAAAAGTAATATTCAAAAACCACGTAGTTTACAATTTATTCAAAAGTGTGGAACTTTTTAAATAAAATATTCAAAAATCTGATCATTTTAAAAATTCTATTTATTAAATATTAAATTATACATTAGAAAAAAAATAATCATTAACTTAAGAATTCTGTTTTAAAAAAAATATATTTCCAAGTATTATTTCAAACTTTTAATGAACTTATTATTTAAATTTAACTATAACTTACAATTTTTTTGAAATATATTAAGTATATATTTATATATTGAAGATCCATTTTTAAAGGGATATTAAAAAAATGTGGTATTATTAAATTTGAATAATTTTGAATTTTATTCCTAGTTATGGATTCAAACTAGTGCAGAAAGTGTCGATAAAATTATGATTTAGCGCTAAAGAAGCCTGTAATCCTTGAATTATAAAATTTTAATTTTTAAAAATGAAGTATTTATTAAGCCTAAAATAAGATTTATTTTGAATGTGAGCATTAAGTATGCGAAAACTGCTTTCATTAAAACCTTATTTATGAGGATGATGGAGCTAGGACTTGCCATTTATGCCATTCTTCAAGCTTAAAAATTAAAATTCAAAATTAAATAAATCAAAATCTTAATTTAAAGCTACACTATGAATTACAATTAGGACATGATAGAATTTCTTTTTCAGAAAGAGGTAGAATATAAAATGTAACTGGAAAGGGAGAGGGAAGAAGAAATAAAAAAGTAAAAAGAAGAAGAGTATAATAGAAGGTTAAATTCAAACTCATTGTCATCAGTAAATTTTAATATTAGATTTATTATTAATAATTAATATCTCAACAAAAATTAAACAATATAATTTAATTGATAAAATATTTACGGAATAATAGGTTATAACACTGCACAGTAATATTTTTTAAATTACTGAGTTTGATAATATTGATTTAAGGTTTTCTCTAGTTTAATAAATGCCGCAAATATTTTAAAAAAAACCATTAGATAGATCTAAATTTAAACTTCTTGATTGTTTTTACAGCAAAATTAGTCAAAACTTGGAAATTTTGGATTTAATATCTTTTAATTAAGCAAGACAAAATAATAATATATTTTTTATAAGAAATTTAAACTCACTGGTTAACATTCATAAATAAGCTTATTATTCTTAAAATTGGAAATCAAAATATTTAATAGCACAATTTAATTTTTAATTGAGAGCTATTAAATGAACTTATTATATTCTAGTTTTTTTTAAGCATTAAAATCTATCATATATATTATAAGTAAATTATTACTATGAGTTTATAGAAAATATGCTATTTTTATAAAAAGGAACCTCTTTAAAGTATTATTTTATTTTAACTTAAGGAGAATTCGAGGTAAAAGGATATTAAACTTTATTACTTATTTTTTAATATTTCAGCAATAAATTTATTAAAAATAAATTAATGATTTAATGATTAAGTAAGCAGCAGTAGAACTAAAATTGAAGTATTACCAAAAATAGACCCTAAAGACATCCAAATTAAAGAAAAAAAATAAATATTTTTATTATAATTGAATCACAGTTGAAGTACAAATACAGGACTGAAAGACATATTGGGAGCGGTGCATTTGGGGATATATTTATAAATTTATACAATAAAATTAAAATAAATTGATGTTTATGTGACTTCTAGCAGGCAACATATTATTTTATTTTAAATCTATTTAAACTTATCATTTACTTTATTAACAATTTATTTTAACATTTTGCCATAAAGACTTTCAAAGAGTATAATTATTTACAATGATTAATATTATTTTGATTTGCTATAGCCAACAGAGCAAGATCTATTTGAAATCAGTGTCATGAAAGGAATCAAGAGCCAATATATTTGTGAGCTTTATGAACTATTTAAAACTGACGATGGAAAATTCAATATCTTTCACAAATAAATTTTATTTATAGTTGAGTATGAAATAATAATATCGTCTAAGAGTATGCACAATTTGGGGACTTACATAAATTTTGTGAAAAAGTCCTTGAATGGAATATTCCTGAGGATTTATAAAATTTTGGAGTGGGTAAGTTTTTAGATCCTGAAATATTTAAATTAAAAGTTTATGAAATTCAAATATAATTATATTTTTAATTTTACTGCACTATAATTGTTAAGTTGATTGATTAAAAATTTAACAGCTTCAAAAAATCAAGATTATGTAATAAATTTTTAAAACTTTGGATAGAGTAAAACAAGTTTAAATAATATTTTAGTTTAAATGATCTTTGAAAATTAATTTGAAAAATTATATACAATAATAAAAAACATAAGAATTAGGGGGAAATTAAAGTTGCCATGAGAGTGTAAGTTTAAAAAAGTTGTTTAATGTAAAATAATAATTAGAGGAAAACAATTTCTTACAAATATAAAATAATTAAATTGGAAGGAACCTCGTCCTGACCTCTATGCAATATTTACCCCATAAATACATTATTAATTAATTCGTAAAAATAGTACATATAAAGTTAGATTTAGCAAAAGAATGGTTAACAAGTGTCATCCTGGGCCTGAAGGAATTACATTCACGAGGTATCATCCATAGAGACATTAAGCCGGATAACATACTAAAAATTTTATTAATTTAAGGGAATATTTCAATGACTACAAAAATTTGTTTTTTTTATCATTTAAAATTAACAAGTTAATACAATAATTTTTATTTAAAATAAAATCTTTTTTTTTCTCCAAGAAATATAAAAATTAACTATACTTAGAAAACTAACTGTTTTATATAAAATCAAAAATAATTTTATTAAAAGATTTATTTATTCCCTTAATTTACTTAATACTTGTCTTCAAAAGAGATGAAGTTAGAATCGCAGACTATAATATTAATTAGATTTTACAATTTTTTCATTATATTATATGGACAAGCCAAGGTAATCAATAAAAAACTTCTTTATAGAAAAAAAATCATATTATTTTCTTTAACATTTTAATAAATGGGAGAGGCTTAATCTAAAAGACTTTACGGAACTATGAATTATATTTCACCTGAGATATATACATTTTAATTATTTTATTTTAATTGATGCTTGCAGGCAAAGATTATGACTTCTCTTCAGATATTTACTTTATAAATATTAAGAAAAATAGTTATTTAAATAAGCCATTTATAATTAATCTTAATAAATTATTTATTTTTACTCTCTTGGAATTACATTCATAAAACTGCTTTAAAGAAGTTTCCCAACTGAGAGTGAAATAATGGACAAATATTGGATCCCTAACGTCGATGGGATGTCAATCGAATTTAAATTATAAATTTATAGAATTTATTACCCTGTTGAGAAAAATATTGCTAATTTTGTAAAAGATTGAGTAATTAAAATAAATTTATATTAAAATTTTGATATCAATAATTTTATAAAATTAATCTAATTTATTATTCATTTTCTGTGTATTTTTCATAAATAAATTATTTAGAATAATTTAATTAAACTTTTATTTATATAATGGTGAGCTACGATAAAAATGAAAGACCAAGCATAATTGATCTTATGTTTAACCCAATAATTAAATGTATAGAAATTATTTTATAAATAAAAATTGCAGAGACCAAGGTCATGACAGAATATAGAAAGATATACGGAGTCATGACTTTGAAATAAAATATAAAATTTATCAATTTTTATTTTTATTTATACTTTAGGGTTTGCCAATATCAAACCAGACACGATGAAGGAGCTCTCAGAATAAGGAGTTGGATGTAAAAATTGCACTCTTGTACTTTGTAATGAATGTTTTTTTTAAAAAAAGTAAAAAATAAAAGTTTTCTAATTTAATAACTATATTTTTGAAAAATTGTTTCAGAAAGAAAGTTGAATCGTCTTTCTTAATGCTAAATGAATTGCTAGACCACGCAAATGATATCAGCGTTAAAATTTAGGAGTTATGATTTTAATTAAATTTATTTTTTAAATAGCTTGTGAAAGATGCAAAAGAGGAATTGGATGTCTGCCAGTAAATATGTCCAGAAATCGATACTTAGCCATACATATAATATATAAATGAAATAAATTAATATATTCAAGAAATTGATAGATTTAATAAGTTTAAAAATTTTAATACGCTTTGATTCTTGATACTAGTGAGAAAATGTTAATTTCATATTTTTAAATGATAGCAGATAGTAATAAACATCAATATAACAAATATTTTTATAAAATAAAAATCAAAAGAGGAGATAAAAAGTATAAACCTTGATTCAAGACTATAAACCCAAAATTGTACAAACATCTCTGAAACTAGTTGAAAATCATTATTTGTATTATTCCAAAATTAATTTATTTTAAATGTTATTCTCTTATTATATAAAAAAGTAGTTAAATTTAATTAAATAAAATGCCAAAAGAATTAGACCAGAACTTGTATCATAATTCAATTTCAGAGCTGTAGTTAAAAATGTCAAAACTTTCCCCAATCTCTATAGAGAGCGAAGATAAGTTAGATAGGAGTATACAGGTGGTACAGTTGATGTAGAGGAGGAAAAAGTATAGCCAATAAAAATAAAATCATCATATAATGTTATATTTTTTTTACAATTGCTTAACCATAAATTATTTAACAGAAAGTCTAGAAAATCCAATATAATCAAGCTACTAATCCTGTTATAAAACCATTAAGAAAATTCACAGTTTTTAAAAATAAAATAAAATTTTATTTTAAATATTAATTTGATTAAATTTTTTAGTTTCAAATATCAAACAATAGTTGATAATATATATATATTATTAAATTCAATATGGAATAATTTAGAGAACTTGTTGACAATGAGTTATAAAATAGTGACTCCTTTTTGAGAAAGAACATCCCTAATTTTACTATATAATTTATCAAATATTTCAAATAATAAAAACAAAATTGCCATTAATTAATATTAATTGGAAGTAAAGCATATTACTAAGTAAGGGGAAATTATTGGATTTTTCAACAGGTAAAAACATGAATTGGTAGGCAATCATAACTTTCATTCAAAGTGATTAGGATTATGTTTTTGGATTCTATACTTTAAATAATTTTTATTTTATATATTAAGCATATAAATTATTTCTCTATAAAAATATAAGCTATGAGTTTATACTCGTTCAAGCTACTAAAGTTAAGTGAGCCAAGGTAGATTGTTTAATGATAAAGATGCATTTATATTTAGTTTGTCTTATCAAACAATCAAAAATGAATTATAATATAATTACAATTTTATGAAATAATTAGAAGGCTTAATATTAACTTAATTAATTATTAAGCATTTATTGAATATATTCTTATTTAAAACAATAAATATAATGATAATATGAGTAAATTATAAGAGAATAACTGTATAAAAAATAAAACATTTTAAATAATTTGATATATGATTTATATAATCCATAAGCTTACTAACAACGCATAATTCACTATGATTGCTATAAATTGATTTATTAGTATATTTTAGCTACAAAAGATGGACTTAAAATAGGTGGTGAGTTGGGAGGCCAGAATCCTGATGTGTTTATTGGGTTAAATTGCACAGAAGTAAGTGAAAACACAAGCAGTTTAGGTTAAAGTTACTATTTACCACAGGGCTCATTTTTATTAAATTGAAATTTATTTAAATTAATTTATAAAGTAAGTAATTAAGGAATTTTTTATTAAAAACTCTGATAAATATATAAATAAATTTATATATTTAGCATAATTATAAATCATTCAAAGTAGATAGTATGGAAGCAAAATGGTTCATGGGTGGGTATGAGACTTTTAAGGTCAAATAAATTGAAACTTATCGCATTCAATAAATAAGTTAATCGTTTTTAAAACAAAGTATTGTATATTTATTTTGCTTATAAAAATTATTTTTATTAATTCATGAATGAGGTTGAATTTAAATATGAGAATTATTAAACTTTATATGCATTTATATATAACAGTAGAATAAACTAAAATTTACATAAAATTTAAACTTTAATCAAATAATATTGTATAATCAAAACAATAAAAAGAATTGATAAATATAATTATTCTTTGACATTTAATTCAAATATTTTTTGTTTAAATTTAAATAACTTTACACGAGTGATCATTTATCAAAATTAGCCATAAAATAAAATTTGAGCATCCGACACTAAATTAATTTTATTCTTTTTATAATTATTGACCTATAAATACATTTTGATAAAATGAGAAATTCCTGCTTAATTTTATTGATAAATTAAGACAAGAAATACTTAATCGACTCAAATTTTTATAAAATCTGGATATTATATAAAATTAAATAAATAAAGTTTAGATAAAAATCATGAACAGAAAGTTAAACAAATCGTAAATAAGTCAAAGAATGCATTCATTTACATCTCAAAAAATGAATACTTAAAAATAAATGAATGATAAATAGAGATCTGCAACTTTTACATTGACTTAAAACAATTAAAAAATACTTTTAAACTTTAAGCATTTTCATCAATAAATACTTAGTTATATTTAATTTCAATTAAAATTAAAAAGTAGAAGTAAATCTGAAGAAGAATTTACTAAATAATGGAGGAAGAAGAAAACCAGTAGATCCGACTGATTAAATAAAAAAGTAATTAATGCAAAGAACCCAGTCAGCTCTCATATAATGTAAGATTATCATAAATCACTATCAATATACCCTATCACTTATCAATTTATAATCTTTCATCATTTCCCTAATAAAAACATTAAAATATAGAATAAAAGCCAAGATAATCTGAAGATATGCAATTTTAACAACAATAACTTGACTAAAAATTCAAACAAATGTAATTAAATCTGAATACACTTGGGTAAACATGGACCAGTTCTTTCAGCCAAACCCCTTAACAATACTCAAACCCCAGAAACCGAAAACCTCTAGATCAATTTCAACAGACTAGAGTGAACTATCCATCATTCGTGAAGACAAGTAACTACATGATAGATTTCAATAACACACAGAAAACATTGAATAATGATGGTGTAAAGTTTAAGCCAGGGAAGGATTAGATATTTAACATGGAGAGGGAACATAGAATCATAAATCCACATAAAATGCAGTTATTAACTATGAAAGACACGGATTATTTGCCTTTTAAACCTGAGCCTAGATTGAGAACCATTAGAGATGGGTATATATCCAATGCACCATCTAAGTAAAAAACTGATTATTAGGTAAGTATTGGGTTTTTTTTATATCAAAAAACGTTTTAATCACTTTAAATATCTTAAATTCCTAAATGTATGCTATATAGATGGATTATCCAGATTGGGGAAAGAATCTTGTTTTCAGAGAGAAAAATCCTTAGTATCCAGTATATTCACTTCCTTTCAAAGGAAAGAGCGCTTATAATGATGGATATAACAATACACCTCATGCAAGAAGAAAAGAAATTTAAGGTGAATAGGAGAGATTTAGACAGACTTCTACTTCTAGGCTATCTAAAATCAAGTTTAAATGATTAATACGATTTTTTAATAATTTTATATATAATTTTATAAATATTTTCAAAGTTACAGGCTTTTGTACCACCAGAAGTAACATACTAAACATCTATGTAAAATGACTACAAACCCTTCATAATCAATCATTTGCATAAACTTAATTATAATAATTTCAGAAATCACAAATCATAAATTATAATTATAATATTCTTTTTTAGTTTACTAAGCAATAGAAGCAAGAACAGTAAATGTGTAAGCCAAAAGGTCTCTTCGATTACAATGCAAAATAAAGCTCCAAATCACAGAGAGCGACCACAGCCATGGCTTCTGGACATTATGTATCTTAATCTAAATTAAGTTATTAGAAACCTAATTATAGGCCTAGTTTAGTGGATTATATCCCTTATCCTTGAATTCAATTAAAAACTGATTATTTTAATTTATATTATGATTCACATTTCAATTTATTATATAATTTATGTATTATAATTTTATTTTTATTAGTATACTTCTAGTGATAGGAAAATATCTCTAATGATTAAAAATTAATTAATATATACTATTTAAAAAATATATAAATACGATTCACTTATTTTACTTTATAAATAATGTTTTGTAAATTATCTAACACAATTTTGTTAAATGGATTGAATAAATTTGACATAAATTAAAAATAATTATTTTCAATAGTTAATCTCAAAAATCCTTGTTAAATTGTGATAATAATTCTCAATTATTTTAAAATATATAATATATATTGACAATTATGCTTAATGAGAAAATTAGGAATTAATATTTACAAAATATAACTTTTTATAATATTTAATTATTAACACAAAAAATGTTATAAAAGTCAACACTCAACTTCTTCAAATAATCAAGTAAATCGATGCTAGTTCATTAACTAGGAATGGTGAGATGTTTCGCTACAATGGGCAGTGGAAAATCCACAATGCACACTAGTGGCATGACTGGTGAGGACAACCACGCCAAATTCCCAAACCACAAGGAATTCAAAAAGTATATTATACGACATACTATTTAATTTGAATTCTTCAACGATATGTACTATCAAGAGGAAGAGAGTGGACCAAATGGTCCCTTTGACAAATAGCACTAATAGCACTTCAACGGAGAGAAAGACTGGATGGACCCCAATCAACCATTCCTTTAAAAAGCTGAACACGTTCCAGGTGGCATTATAGCTCAATACACTCCTAAATAATGAATTTATTTGATGTTCATTCTACTAATACAATACTGTAAATTAATTTATATTTTTACAAATACAAGAAGCACCTTGGCATCACTGCTAAAGACATAATGGAACAAGATTATTACGGAAAGATGAAAGACTTGCATTTATAGGCTGGGGAGCACTTCTCAGTGGTGTCCAAGAACGAGAAAGACTTAATGGCAACCACAAAGAACTTAATTACTAGAACCAGAATGCAAAGAGAAGGTAAATTACAATAAATGATCATTATTATATGTGATTTTATTAAGTTGACTGGGGTAATGAAGATTTCAGAAAGAAAATTCTTACATAGGATTATGGTAACTATGAGAAATATGAGAAAAACGCAGTTAACCAATATTATTATTATTATTAGCATTTTATTACAAAATTTTTTTTTTATTTGTTCTATGATCATCAAATTAGAATTTATTTAATTTTCTCAATATATATTACAATATTTATTCTTTAACCAAAAGGTAGATGATGTGACTAAAGAATAGGACTACGGTGATGATAAATTCATGAGAAACTATTACGATATGATGCGCAGAATGGACACCGAAGAAGGTGAGGAAATAAGAAAAGAAGAGATGGAGGGTCTCGAGGACGCAGTCACCAATGACGACTATGAAGACATGCTAGTCCAAAGAAAGGTAGAGAGAACTCAGAGAGCCATGATTCATTTCGACAAGCTTAAGCAACAAGAATCTGCCATCAAATTGAAGCAATAGATGGCCATTAATGAAATACAGTACAACGGAAGAATGTCCCCAGCTGCAAAGGAGGAACTATTCAGAACTTACATGAATGGAATGACTGTCAAGGATTTAAGTCTGAAGTACGGAATTCTACCACAGAGAGTCAAGGCTATCGTCTATCAGAAACATTTGTACTGGAACGAAATATACCCAAAGTTGGGAGAGACACACATGCGCATGGCTCTTGAGAGAGAGGGTTACTATGCACAGGATTTCCCATTCGTGGATTATGGCATTGATATTCACACCATGGCTCAACTTGAAAAGGGTATCCAATTTATGCTAAAATTAATGTTGCCATTATTGCTCTTAAGTTCATATTTTCATATTAATTTAATCCAATTGACTTAATTGCGCAGAGGCAACTTGGATTCTAATCCACCTGAAAAACTCAAGGAATAACTAGAAGAGAGATTGAGCAAAATGAAATCACGCAGAGAAGATAGAATCCCAGAGACTTTCATTGGCAAGGCTGGCAAGGGTTATATTTTGAAGAATTTAGTTATTCATAGAGGCAGAGGTGCTCCCAAGGTTTCTCAATTGTTTGAGAGAGCTGTCAGACTCACTGGTACACCATAAATATTTCAACATTATTTAGTGAAATTAATTTATGTAAATTAGTTAATGTTAATATGACTAATACGATACACCATAGGAGTATAGATTGAACAATACATTGGCCATGAGAATGCAAGCAGGTGGTCCAAGATATGCAGCCATGAGAAAATGCCAAATGCGCACAAAGTACTACAGATACTGGTGATAGAGATTGTTTGTTACATTGGTTGATGAAGATGCAATTAATACAATAATCTATATTTAATTTACTTTTTAATTATTATTAGGGTAAGTTATATTAATTGATCTAAGAATATAAAAAAACATTTAATTATTTATCCCACAAATATTTAATTAAAATAAGCTCCTGAGTAGATTATAAGAAATGTATATACTGAAAAAATTAATATTAGATACAATAAAATTAACTTTACATCAGAAAAAATTAAAAAACTCGATTAATGATTCAAATTTGATGCATATATTGATATTTATAACCACTACCCACTACTTACTTTAATTATTATACCAACAATAATAAATTAATTCTTGTAATTGATTGTGAATTTGATACTAATACACATGGAAACTAAATGCCCTTGTTGCTCTTAAGCCTTCAACCTAAATAATAAGCTCCCTATCCTCATCACTAAATGTGTTCAATTATTTAAATCAGCTTATCATAATTTGTGATTATTTTTATATAAATGTGGTCACACAGTATGTTTGCAGTGCTACAAGACGAAAATGTTAAAATCCAATGAAAATAACAACGAGAATGACATGTATATCTGTGCAGTTGACAAAACCACTAAGTTTAAATTAAAGGAGAATCCCGTCAGAAATATGTAAATGGTTGAGTACCTAAAAAAGAACGACTATCTGCTTATCAAGTGGACATTGACTTTAATTTTATATTTTTAGGAGTTTTTTTTATTTGTGATAAAGTGCCCTTAGCATTAAAATCAATACGCTTAGTTTTACTGCGTGTAGTGTGATGAAATAGTATGTGAGATATGCGCTTGCGTCACTCATAGCACGCATAATGCAGGGAAGACTTTGCATTAAGTGAAACCTGACAACTTCAAAGACTACCTCAACCACGTCATTCCACTGCTCTCAAATTAAAAGACCATGATATTTTTTAATATGTTTTTTAACAAAGTCTTACAGTTTTTATAAGTTCATTTATGATAGAAACTCTGATGGAAAGAATGAAGTAGTAATTAGGCAACGATATAAGCTTAGCAGCTGAAGATTTCATAATGATGGTGAACGACATTAAGAAACTGCTCAAAGATTTCGTACACATCCAGGATCTACCCAAGTTAGATCTGAATTACTATAGACTGAAGGATACAGAGCAACCATAAGAGGATTAGGAAGAAGAGAAAGAAAGCAAGTGGACATTGATAAAGAGATAACCGTATGATATTAAAGCCAAGTATTTGAATATCACTGATCTATACTCCCAATACTATTATCAAAATTAAAAATAGTTCAATAATTCAAGATAACTGTATGCCTATTATATAAATATGAGATATCAATCGTATGTGTAGTTAGTCAATTAAGAAATCTACAAAACTAAGAATTCGCTATTGGCTACATGCATGAATTATTACATTCCGTTTTATAAAAATATCATCTAAAACAACATTTTATATGAAAGATTGGTCTAGTCAGACTTTACGACTACTATATTAAGGAACATGAGATGGATTCAGTGCCAATTCCTTCCATCAGCTTTGTGACAGCCAAGAAAACGATGACTATCCAATGATAATTTTTGTGTTAAGTGAATTCGGTCAGACATTTGGAGCATACACTAGTAAATCGTGGAGTAGTGATGGTTAATACGTGGAGGATAGAGATGCTTTCTTGTTTTAACTTAATAAACGATCTGTGCATCCCCTGGAGAAGAATTTCGAAGAAGCAGTTCACCATTTAGTAAACTAATAAATATTTGCTACAAAATATCAAGAGTTTCTTTTTTGTATACCTGCTACTTTTAATTATAATTTTGCTAATTGCAAGAGTCATTTGGTGATATTTGGAAGTGGAGGAGATCTATGCTTACAAGATAACTGCAATTAGCATTCTGACGACACAACATGTAGTTTAGGCAGCAGCTACAGACTGCCAGTTGGATATGTCGAAAATTCAGAGGAGGCACATAGTTATATGGCTGGAGATGTAAATTTCAAGGTACTCGAGATCGAAGTATATTAAATTACTAAACTAAACAGAGATAGAGATTTTTAATGATTTTGTTATTAAAATTAAACATAATATTTTTAATTTAGATTGATAATACATGATAAAAACAAGTTTTAAAAATCTGAAAATTTATTATTTTCATAGAGAATCTTTTTATCTAAATTGATTAAGATTAATCTTTAAAATTTTTTCTCTGTTATACCTTATTTTAATATTAGATAAATGTATAAAACTTATTAGAATTGATGTCTATATATTGATATTGGTCAATAATGCAAATTATAATGTATATATAAGTGGGTCCAAATCGATATTGGTCAATAATGCAAATCATAATGTATATATAAGTGGGTCCAAATCATAAATTATAATTATTAATTTTAATATCTTAACAAAAGTTATACCTCTTTTATAAGTCTCAAACATAGTTCTGAAAATGGAAACTTCCTCTTTATAATGCCTGAATTGCTCAAATTCATATAATTTAGATACTCAAATTCCAATCTTAATGGATTGTGATAAAAATATTTCTTATTTAATGAAATATTAACTGTGGGCATGAGATCTGTCTTGACTGCTATCGAAACAAACTTCCTCAAAGATAAGATGGGGCCTTTTTATGCTGTTTTGATAATAATCATGAAACTAAAAGAAGAAAGATTCCTATGCAAAATATAAGAGTCATCGACAAGATCAAGTCCCTAGATGTGCTCAGATTTAACCCCAAAACTCTATGAGCAGCAGTTTGGCTTAGATTTTCTGTAGGCAAAAAGAAGGAAGCAAAGATAAAAGAAAAAAGAATAATTTATAATTGTTTTACTCAGTTTATGAAGTATATTATAATTCAATGTAATAAAAATATAAAATTCCTAGTTCATTGATATATATTTTTAAAATATTTAGTTGCATTTTGCCCTATTATATATTTTACTCGGACAGACTCTCATTATAACTTTTCTTTATTTTGACCAAGACAGTGTACATTAAATCATTAATATATTGGGATATAACATTTTTAATTATAATATTGCTTTAGAACCTAATATTTCAATTTATACCACCATTTAAACATTCCAGTTGTAACAATACCTTGACATGAATGTATTAAACGTGAATTCTGCCTCTTCGGTATGCATGAACTTAATGTTATTAGTAATAGCCCTCTGCATTTAATTGAATATATAATATATATAAAGTTCAGAAAAAAAACATATCAACTCTCTAGAATAATATTTGAGATTTTATCAGAGGTTCTTAAGTTAAAGATCTCTTTAGCATATAACTACTTTATATCTCTTAAAATTTAATAATAACATGCAGTAATCTACAGAGCCAAAATACTTTACAATAGTAATATAAAATTTGTTTGAGACAGCAATTATAATCATTATGAAGCATAACGCAATAATACAAGTAAATTTATATCCTAACTATATATTTTATACAGTCTTAAATTATTTTCTTATCCATTAATTTAAAATTATATAAAATCCCATTATTATATCATTTTGCTTTTAAAATGTTCAAAACGACAACTGAAGAAGTTTTTGAGGTATTGATTAGTATTTAAATTATAATCAATAAATTTTAGAATAATTTTATATTTAGGAGCTTTATTTTTTATAGCCTGTGATAAGCACAATGATCTTTACTCGGAATACTACTGCACATAGTGTGATTAAATTGTTTGCAACATGTGTAGGCAACTGGACCACTATATAATTTAATTTAATTAATTTTTAATTTATTATTAATTTATTGAACTAGTTTCACAACGATAATTCTTTCTACAAGGTTAACCCTGAGAACTTTAAGAAATATCTTAATTTTATCAATCCCCTCTTTGACTCTTAAATTGAGATGATAACAAGTTTAAAGACTAAATTTAATATTCTCATTGATAAATCTTAAATTCTCTCAAGTAAAGACTTAATAATTAAAAAAATAAAATTTATCATATCAATTTTTTATACTTCATCTCAATGATGAACTTAATTATAAATTTATTCATTTTTATTTTAACCAAACGAAGTTAATTCTTAAGGATTTCGTTTAAACCGAAGATTTGCCTAAACTTTTTATGGATTTTTATGAACTTTAATCCTACAATGAGCCTCAAGATGGAATAATAAAACCTAAGATGAGTGATATTAATAGGCAAAAATATAACATATATGAAAGTTTCCAAGAGTAAGGGAGTAAATATGCTGGATATTATAACTTAAATGGGTGGTACCTTATCATCACTTAATTTTCAAATTTATAATTTTATTTTAAAAAATCACGATATGGTTGATTATTTATAGTAAAATAAATCTAACAACTTTATTATCTGTAACGTTAAAAATATTTATATCCACTTAATAGATTATTTATATTTGATATATAAGCGAATGATTTTTTTTTACATTAAAGTTAAACTGGCTATTTTATTAAAATAAGACGCAACATATAAATATATTTAGTGTAAATTAAAAACCAATAGTTCAAATATGTACATAGAGATATTATCTTTTTAAATAAAAAATATTCCCTAATTGTAAATGAGTTTGCACTAATTTTAAAAATTGCCTTATTTATAATTATTTGCAAAAATCATAATTTTTCATTTTATGATGAATTTATAACTAGTCTTAATTTTATGGTATAAAAAAATTTATCTATTTTATTCATAATTCTCAAATCAAATTTTTATAGTTTTATAATGTTTTAAATAAAAATGGTTTCTTAAAGAACTTCTAGTGGTTAAACAGATTACCCTACTCTAAATATTTAAATGTTTTAAAAAGTTATATTTATATTAGTAATACAAGTCATATCTCAAATTAGTCAATTAAGAATTGTAAAAAGTTAGCTACTCTTCAATTAGTGCATATATGAAATAATTAAAATAATTTATTTAAAATGAATGATTGGAACAATGCAGAATTAAAACTCTTGTACTAAGGATCAAGAGATGGGTTTGAAGCAGCAAAGTTTCATTAACTTTGTGATAATTAAGGAGCAACTATTGCTTTTGTATTAAGTGAGTTTGGAAAAACATTTGGTGGTTATACAAGTTTTTTAATTGACATAATAGTTTTTTATCATGAATTAATAATTGCAACTTTTCTTTATTTAAAAAAAAATTTATTTATTATATAATAAACAATAATCTACTTAGCATTAAACTAGTTAGAAATTTTTTATTTTCGAATAATATTAAAAGTGTTCCATGGAGTTCTGTTACTGCTTACAAAGAAGATAGATAAGCTTTTCTTTTTTAGTTAGATTAAAGATCCATACATCCTATAGAGAAGAACTTCCAAAATGCAGTTTACCATAGTCCAAGTAATTTGACAACATTTGGAGGCGGACATGATTTGTATTTGAGCAATTAGTGTGATGAAAATAGAACTAGCTAATCAAATTTTGGAAATACCTATAAACTACCACCTGGCTCAATTAGTTCTTAAAAGTATTTAGCTGGTGAGAATTAATTTAAAGTTCTAGAAATTGAAGTATATTCAGTTAAAATTATTTGATTTACTTAAGTAAAGAAAAACTTAACTAATTTAATTTGAGTAATATTGTATTTGAATATTTATTTTTTATATCTTTAATATATTTAAACATTAAATACTTTTGAAAATCAAATAATAATCTTAAACACTACAATGCCTAAATTGTTCAACTTCATATAATTTGGGTTATCATATTCCCGTTTTACTCGATTGTTATTTAGATTAATTTTTATATTAAATTAACAAATTAAGACTACTTTTCTTTTAATAGTAATATAAATATTTTAATTAAAAAATAAATCTTAATCAATAAATGTGGAGATGAGATTTGCTTAGACTGTTATAAAAACAAATTGCCTAAAAACCTACATGGGACCTATACATGCTGTTTTGATAATGATCATGAAATTGAAAAAAGAGAGAATCCTATGCAAAATAGAAAAGTTATGAAAAGAATTAAGTCCTTAGATGTACTTAGGAAAGTATTCTTTTTATAAATAAAATTTAAACAAATTTATATTTATAAACATTTTATGTTTAAATAGTCTGCGATAAGCACAAAGAACTATACTCTGAATTTTATTGCAGATAGTGCGATTAAATTGTTTGTAGCACGTGTCTTCAGCTTGATAACTAAATAATATATATTAATTCCTTAAAAAAATATTATTATTTTTGAAACTAATGTCATAATTGTAGTATTTCATAACATTTTACCATTAAAAACTATAAGTAATATCTTAATTTGATCAATCCTTACTTTGACGATTTACTTGAAATAATTACAAGATTAAAGACAAAACTGAATACTCACATTAATAAATCTTAAATTATCTCTAACTCAGACTTTTTAAAATAATTAATGATATATAATTAATGAAATAATAATTAATCCATTTTTAACAGACTTTATCTCAATGATCAACTTTAATATTTATATAAAATATTATATATTTTTTTGTTTAACTAAGTCAAGTTTTTTCTTAAAGATTTTGTTAGAGTGGAAGATATACCTAAACTTTCCATATCTTACTATAAACCTTAAATTTAAGAAGAGCATAAAGAAGAAATCAAAAAGGTTTGTGAAATTAGTTAATGCCAATTAGCAGACATTATATATTTATTTATATTAACAAACTAATTTATGAATCAAAATCTAAAAAAATTTGTCTTTCATAAAACGAAAAACTTCCTAGATTAATTCAATTATTTTAAATTTTTCTTATTTTTATTTATTAATTGGCAAAATAAACTTCGTTAAAGAACTTATATATGACTTAAGTATAAAAGTGAGAAAAATTACATTTAAAAACATGTATACTTCATCTTTCTTTTGTGTTAGTTAAGACCCTATAATTATTTTGATTAAAAAAATAGTTGATCATTTTTAGTCATATAATTTTTATTATTTAAATTTAACACAAACCTCATTACATTAAAATTTCAGATTTTTTTTACGAATATCTTTAATTACTGGTAATTATATTACACAGTTAGATGAAAGAATAAGAATTAAAAGTTTTAAATTTCGCTTCAATTTTAAGAAAGATATGACATCTCCATATTTACAATAGAGCATAATTTGATATGAATGGGGATTAATAAGATTTTATTCTAATTATGGTTTGTGATCCTAATAGACAACAATATAACATCTATAAAAGTCTCAAACAGTAGGCCAAGAAATTTGAAGGATACTATCACTAAAAAACATATAAAAAAGTTTCTATTTTCTTTTCTTATAATTATATTTATTGTTAGTAATACAAAGAATACCTAAAATTAGTAGACTATGAATTAAAAAAAGAAAGTTCCTCCACAATAAGCAGATAAATTAAAATTGTATAAAATAATTAAATATTAAAATGCAAGACTGGAATAGAGCAGAATTAAATCTCTTGTATTAAGGATCAAGAGATGGGTTTTCGGCAAAAAATTTCCATTAATTGTGTGATAACCAAGGTCCAACTGTTGCTTTTGTCTTAAGCGAATATGGGTAAACATTTGGTGGGTATACAAGTTTTTATAATTTTCATAACCTTTATCTAAAAAAACTTTAATTTTAATATTGTGTAATGATCCTGATCTATCAAATGACTAGTTATATACCATTCTAAATAACTAGGATAATTTTATTTTTCATATCCTAATATTCTTATTTGATTATTCGTATTAATTTTTTTTCTTCTTCTTTCATCTTTTTCACCTCCTAGAAGATGTAAGGAAATATACACTTTATATTATATTTGTACTCTTTTTATTGTTAATTTTAAGCTTCTACCTTAAATAATGTTAAGAATTTATTAAAAAATGATAGAATTCTAATGTTAAAGAAAATTATTTTAAAAAAAAGACAATATATATCTTAAAACAATAAATTAAAAATAATATATTTTATTAAGACAAAGTGATGTATTATTAAGCCTTCAGTAGAAAAATAATCATTTAGAAAAGACTTGTATTCAATTAGACTAAATTCTTAATTATATCCTTGAAATTAATGTCTGATTCTATTAATTATTATATGGTGATGAATTAATAAAAAAATAATGCATTCAATTTTTTTCATTTTATACACAATATAATGATTTTTATTATTATTTAAATTGTAACCATTAGACCATAATCACCATTTAGAAACTAAATTAGTATCATTTATAGTATTATTAATTTTTATAAATAAGTTTAACATTAATAACAATATGTGTCAATAAAAAATTTAGATTTCTTTTATATTATATAAAGTTAGCCTTAAGTATTTTACTACTTACTTCTACTATTAAATAAAATTATAAAGTGTTTCATGGACATCTAATAATTCTTAGATTGGAGATAGCAAAGCATTCCTGTTTTAGTTAAATAAAAAATCCGTTCATCCGATTGGTCAAAACTTTGATTATTCAGTTCACCATAACCCAGATTACCTGATTACATTTGGAAATGGTTTTGACTTATTCGTGTATAACTAGTGTGATATTAACAGAAGTAGTTATTCTTAACTTGGGCGAACATATTCGCTTCCTTTAGGCTATGTATACGACTCATAAGAATCAAATAGGTATTTAGCTGGTGAGTAAAGTTTTAGAGTCTTAGAAATTGAAGTATACTCAGTTTAAATCACTTGATTATTTTATATTTGCAAATTATAATTTAACATAACTAATTCAATATACTTCTAATTAAATGATAAAATTCTTAAATAGTTTTATGAACTATGAGACAAACATTTTATATGATTTTTTATACAAGAACAAGCATATAAATCTTTAAAATCAGTGAGTAATAAAATTATATTTATAAGGAATACTGCTCAAGGCATCTTTTCTAGAAAGCGGAGACCTAGTGGAGCTTTATTTTTTTTTCATTATTCATTTTCATGATACTTTAATTTCTGTATAATATACCGAAATTGTTGAAGGAACTAAAAGGTCTATCTGGTCTGGAAAAGAATGATTATCTTGAATATCAATTAAAATTATTGGCTTCATTTTAATAGATTTTAACAGTAAGCCTTTTATAAAACAAGTGAACTCTAGTAATTAACATAATTGTGATCTATGTGAATATAATAATAATATGTTCAACGATAAAAAAAAACAAAATTTTCCCAGTTTTTAATAACTTGCAAAAATTTAAGAGAAGGCATAAATTTTTAAATTGAAAAAATATATAAAATTGAACAAATTTCAAAAGAGCAGGAAGGAAACAAGTTTATGCAAAATTGACACAAGGAAATACTGATGAATTACAAATTCGACAAAAGTTCAAAAGATGGCAGCGAAAATGAAAGGGGCTTAAATTTGGATACTAATTTATATTTTTATTATTATTTCATATTTATAATTTGCAATATAATTCTATTTTGTATTCGAAACCAATATTGCTAATTAATATTTGTTGAATATCTAATTTTTAAAATCCATATGTATTTGTCAAAATAAATTAATTCTTAATGAATAAATAATAGTTAGTGGCTTTTTACAAAGTTAAAATCTAAACGTTTTAACTTGTTTTACCATATGAAAATCATTGAATTAATGTAAATTACTATCCTTAATTTGGCTTTAAAATTATCTAAATTTACCAATTTTAAATTCTAGTTATATTTAAACAATTTATGGAGATGATTTAACTATAATTAATAATCTTAAAATATTTTCTTTTTAGACTGATTTTAAAATTCTAGACTTAAATTAAAATTTAATATTTTAAAAGTAAGTTATTATAAAATAAAGGCAAGTTATAATATATATATATATATATATATATTTACTTAAGTATAAACATTTTTTTGGTTTGCAAATTATTAATTGTTTTTAAATACTAAGCCAATACTGAAAATTTAAAATCATAAGGGCGTCTCACATTTAGAGAAACATTAATCAAATTATAAGCTTTGATTCAAAATATTCTTTAGATATGGGTATAATTAAGTCAAATTAGAACAAAAAGATAAGTATTACTCATAAATATATTTTAGCAAATCATAATATATTTTTACTAAATAGATTATTTCTTCCTTTATATATATATAAGAAATAATGTAATCTTTTCTAATATTAAATATACAAATCTGAAAATTAAAATTTAATCACTTTAAGTTAATAAATTGACATTTTTTTTAATTTCAAGGCTTGAACTCAACTATTATGCTTATTTCGATAAAAAATTAAGAATTGTATAAATATATGAAATTAATACTGTAAGGTTTCTATCTTTATAACTTTAAGGTATAATTTAAAATAATTGGTCAATAAGACAAAAATCCTCTTTTATTATTATTAAAATACTAAACTATAAAAAGATGTCATACACCTGTTCACAATGTAACTAATTTTAGAACTTGACTGATTTTTATAAATACTGTCTTAAATTTATATGACCAACAGAAAGCCTATTGAACTTAATTGCAAATGCACTAATATTTGCTTAAGTTGCTATCAGAATATTGCAAGTGATGAAAATTAAAATGAAACTATTTTATCTCAATGCTGTACTTTAAGTTTCTATTAAATTATAATTTGATAATTAAGCATCAGATCTGGAGAACCGAATGTTAATGAGATGTTGATGGGAAAAATAGAATCTTAAAATTCACTCTTTATCACATGTGATAACCATTAAACTGAAATGGATTTACAATATTGTATTGAATTTAAACCTTAAATCATTTTTAAGAGGTATTTCCAAAAATCCTAATTTAATTTGGCTATAACAATTTGCCATTTTAATTTTAAATCTAATCAATTTCCCTACTCAAAAATTATCTTGTGAATTTATGTATTTTAAGTTTCCATGATCTCGATTATTTTTAATTGAAAGAATATATTTTTTAATAAAAAGATTTGAAAAGAATATTTAAAATATTTAATCAACTATCAATTTTTTTAATTTTTAGATTTTAATATCTTATTAAAAATCATATTCATTTATTTTTATAGAAAGCCACAAAAATGATCTTTTCATCTTTTTTATGAATATATCTAACATTTTTTAGAGGCAAATATAAAGAAAAATACTCTAATAACATATCAATCTTTTCTTCAAAAATTATAATATGTTAGAAAATCATGTTTAAGACTGCAAACTCATTTTCTAGCATACTAATTAATAAAATAATATTTATATCTTTTGTATCAAACTGGATAAAATTAGTATTAACAAACAAAAATATATTGCTTAAACATATACATATTCTAATAATTATTGCTATAAGACTATAAAGAATACAAATATTAAACCAAGTAAAAGAAATTATCAAAATAATTCGTAAATTTACTTCTTTAATACATAAATTATTTATAATTCCATATATTTTGTAAACAAGTAATAGCTATTTAAATTTATAATTAATTTTAAAGTATTCCATATAATAGAATAAGAATGATTTATATTATAATTTTATATCGTTCAATCATTATCAATTTAATTTTTTTAAAAAATTATAGCAGGTTTAAATGCTAGATTCCAGTATGCGACTATTGTCTCGATAATAAAATTTTTTTTATAATAAAACAAAAATGATGATCATAAAACTCATTAAATAGTTAAAATGTCTAAGAGTAAGTTTACAAGCTACACCAACAATAATAATTATTTAAATTAAAAATTTATTATAATTAAACATGATATAATTTAAATCTTAATTTTTCTATATACCCATATCTTAAATGATTAATTTTTATAGAATGTCATGAGAATCTTTGAAGAGTACTAAATTGAGAGTATAATTTTTAATTTATTTATTATAAACATGAAAGCATAGCTTGGTTAGTAAAGTGACAATGAAATCTCAATGAACTCAATACAATTAAAGCAAGTTATATCATAGGTAACTAAAATGATAATATATAATGATTTTAAATTATGCTTGGGACCTACATTAATGAAGAATAAGCATCTTAAATTGATATGAATTTAATATTTTAATTGACTTCAGGAATTACTTGATTGATCCTACTACCCTCTAATCAAGTTCAAGCACTGAACCCAGCTTGTTTAACAAGGATGGCTTAATTCAGATCTAATAGTTTATATAAGATCAAATCATTTAACAGTTAAAAGAATTAAAAATAATATTAGTTTTAAATAATTTTGAACCTCAATCAATACCCCCAAAATCCCCTATAAAATTTGATTTAGTTTTTATTCATTAATGCTGCAATTACTGTATAGTTTACTTATTTTAATTGGGTTTTGTGGGATTTATGGCTTAAATTGTAATCTAAGCAGTATAGAAAGCGAATTTGTTTTTATATATATTAAAAATCTAATCATAATCTAAGAGTATAGTGAAAGTTCACTGAACTCAATCGTTTCAAGTTAGTGTTTGATTGTATACATGGTTATTTAATTTCTTAGTTTTTCTTAATTTTGTTTTTAGTGCTCAAGCCTCTTAATCCACTATTATAGTTTTATATAAAAATGCTTGAAATATTTCATTAAATCTAATCATTTTTGAGGCAAAAGTAATAGTCTTTCTTATAACTCTTTTTTTAAATTTGTGCTTGAGCCATTTATATATGCTGTGTCTTATTTCCAATCTTCTCTCTGGATAGTATCCTGGAGTGCCTAATTAATTTCCTAATGTTAGAGACTTGCCCTCTTTGACCTATGTTGATAGCATATATTTGAAAAAAAAAAGATCAATCATGATATTTTCTGTCAATATTTCTCTATGAACATAGTTAAGTTGTGAAGGTCTTCAGCCATCCCTCTCAACTATCTTTAACATTATCTAGCCATTTTTTCTCTTGCCGAAGAATAATTTAAAGCATTTTGATTAGAAGATTTCTAAATTCTATTTAATATCATTTAATTAAATTTCATCAAGCTAAATTATATGCCTACCTACACTTTTTTTATTTTGTCTTTAAATGGCCTAATACTAATTTTCAAATTTCATTAAGAAATTTATATCTATAATGAACTATTAAACGAAAAATCATGTAGTTATATATATATATATCAAATAATACGTCAATCTTCACTACCTTATCTCCAAGAGTAGGGTATATTTCAAGGGAAGATCTATGTCAGTAATCTATAAGATAGAAATCTAACTTGCCTCGATTTTCCATAATTTTTATGATCTCAAAGACTGAAAAGTAATGAAACTCTCAACTAATTTCATCATTTTGACTTACTCTTATATCTCGATTTTTAGAAAGTCTGTTGGATTTTATTGATCTTATTTTTCTTTTAGAATTATACTTTTCAGTCTCATCATGAATAAACACAAAATTTTGAATGTTAAGTTTTTAAGTTTTTTGAAAGAAACTTTTGTAAGAATAGGGAAACTCACTGATATAAATTTATAATCGAATATATAATTTAAATTAGTCTTATAAAATAAAACAATAAACTCTATGATTCTCTTATGCGATTGACTATCCTATTAGATAATTCATTCTTTTTATAGATAATGCCTATAAACTAAGCAGAGATTTTAAGCTCTGAGAATTGGCGATGAAACATCACGGCTCTCAAGCCAGAGAGATTAGCACTCATTTAAGAATTCTTTTTCGTTGATGAGATTTTCAATATGTTGCTACTATCATTTAAGGGTCTGTTAGGCTAAACTAAGTTGCTCTATCATTAAAATTAAATGCTATTAGATAGACTAAGAGACATATATGAGATTTATGGTGGAGCTGGCTTAAAGAGTAATTTAGAATTGGCTAGAGTGATAAATATAATCATCACATCCATAAATCAACTTAATCAAAAATTTATTAATCTTACTATCATAAATTACCCCAGGTATACTCACTTAGATTACTTATTTGAATACCACAAACCCCTTCATATACCCTTATCAAGTATGCATTAATAATTGTCTTATTTTATTAATAAATAACTCAATCAACTAATGAAGGAGTTTTGAGGATTTTAATGAGGGAAGAATTTAAACAAACTTTTGAAGAAAATGTAAGTCATGTCCATAGCTCAATCTAATTTGAAATTGATGCCAAGATTATTATTATTTTATTTTTACTTCGAAAATAAAATCTTTATCGCTATCATTCATTAATTTATTCTAATTTATTCAACAAAAATAGTAATAAACACTTATAAATAATGAATATTTAATTATGATATATCTTCTTTAAATAAAATTAAATTAATATATTTACGAACAAATATAAAATATTTTTTAAAAAATAAATCTCTTATTCCAATAAATAGTCAATAGACGACTATAGCTAAAACTATATAATTTAAAAAAAAAACTAATTATATATATAATTCTCAAAAAGATAACTCAAAATGAGCTAAATCAAAATTAAATTGAATTAAATGATAGCTATTTCCAAAAATAAATAAAATTTTATATTGTATCTGACAATATAATTATTTAATCCATGTTTTTTGTTTTGTTTTATAGAGTGCTTAATAAATTTACACTAAATATTATCTAATATTAAATATAAATTTGTTCATTAATCCTAAAGATTAAAATGTTAAGTATTATATTAATTTTAGTTTTAGAATAATAATAAATTTTCAGCAATAACAAAGAGTCATGCATGAATTAATCCTTTATTAATAATTTTTATTTAAATTTAAGACGGAGATAAATTAAAACTTTAACCTTTTCAATACCGATTTATCTAATAAGATTTAAGCTATAGATGAAATTAATGAAAAAATTCTCGAAAATGAGTAATTGAAGGAATAATCTGACATATAAATGTAAGCCTTTGTGGAAAATATTGAAAATTTAAGATAAAGTTAAGACCAAATATCTTTAAAATTATTAGAATCATAATCATCATTAAAGCATAATTATGATAATAAAATATAAATTAAAATTTTATCGTTATAGTATAAAGTTATATCATATCATTAACATTTTTTTATCTAAAATTATTATTTATATATTATAAGCTTATTTTTTTTGATACACTTAAACTTATTAATAATAATTTTTTTATTATTCTTTGAATACATTTGATTTGGGAAATTAAATTATAATTAATAAGTTAAAATAATTAAAAAGTGGCAGTTAACTTTCTAATAATATTCAATATGGTGCTTGTTCTATAGAAAATTCAAAATTAGCTCGAATTAACTATTGGCAGTACCTTTCTATCGCATCCTTGGAGTTAGGTTAACTTTAGTTTAATTTTGGCAAAAATATCAACTAAACAAATCACCAAAAATTAAAGTCGAGTTATCTCGCTCTGGGAATGCGATAGAGGGGTACCGCCAATAGTAAAGTCCAGCTTATTTTTAATTCTCTATCGAACAAGTACCATATTTTCTAGGTTTCACTTCAGTTAACTGCCACAAATTTCATTCCTTATTAATTATTAATTTATTTTCCCTAATCGAATGTATTCCTACAATAATAAATTTTGAAAAAATTGAATATTATTCAATAATCTTTGTGAAATTTCTGAACTTAAGAAGCATTTCTATTTTTTAAAAACTCTAAAGTAGTAATAAATAAGCAATTTAAATTTAAGGTTAATACATTAATTTTCTTATTGTTAATTTAAGTTTTACTGAAAAAATTTAATTAATTTAATTTATAAAACATATTAATTATTTAAGCAAGAGTTTAAATCTGACTTTGATATTCAATTAAATAGCTTAGAAACAAGAATTATAACTCTTCAAAAAGAAAATGAGTAATTAATTGAAAAAATAAGCAATACTGATTCAAATTAAAACTCTTTAATTTTATAAGTACAAGAAAGTAAATTTAATTGCTTAAATAAAATCTAGCTTTTAGATGATAAATTTGCTGAATACAGCGATAAAATTGATTCTCTCTAGTTATATACCTAAAATCAAATTAAAGATTAGGACAAGAAGCTTATGGAATTCTTTTAATATTAATAATATGTCTGTTGGTAATTTTCAATGATTTAAACCAAAATAAATCAATTATTATTTTTTATCACTTACTTATTTAAGAATTTAATAGAAATAAATTTTAGAGAGAGATATAATAAATAAATTGATAAAATCATAAAAAATACTCATAAATCTATTATTTAGAATAAAGCAAATAAATGATTAAAATATAAAATTTATATTATAGTTAATGTTTAATAAAATTAGTTTATCTTTAAAACAAATTATAAAATTTTAATTTTCATTTAATTCTAAGAGAGTATGATATCTAATGTAACTGCTTTAGATATTACTTAATATAAAGAAAAATTTTCCTATGTTAAAAATAATTAAAATTAAAATATTGAGATAGAATTTTAGTTTTCTAATGTTTATCTAAATTTAAATTTGTAAAAATTAAATTAAGAGCATTTATGATTTAGAGAAAATTACATACATATATTGATTTTATTTATATCAGGTTCATTAATATATTTATGTTATAATTTAACATTATAAAGGTTTTTTCAATTAATTTATTATTATTAGTTAGCCTAACCTCTTATTATTAGAATGAAATATTGTGGAAATTTTTTTTAAATCTATGTTATTAAAAACTAATCAACGGGCTTTCATGATAAAACACTTTTATAAACAATAATAATCCCATTTTTATGAATAATGATAAATAATATGGAACATATTAATTCTATTACTTGTTTCCTGAAAGACTTCTTAGACCTTACAAATTATTCATTTTATTTATTAAAATAATCATATTTATAATAATAAAATAAATAATCGCATACCAATTTTTATTATTTTTTAATAATTTAATAATATTGATAAAATCATTGAAAAGATTAACTAACAAGAAGAATAAATATTGAAAAGTGATTCAGAGTATCAAAATTTAATACAATAACTTTAGAGTATTTAAAAAAACTAAGAGTAAGAAGCTGAGAAAACAATATTAATCTAAACTTAGCTATAGCAAATCTAAGATTAAGAGGATTTCAAAATATTGACAAAGTAGTTAGAGGCTGTTAACTTAAAGCTTGAATAAATTAAAAATTAAAAATTTTACTAAAGTATATTTTAGGTTTTAAATAAATTTATAAAATGATATATTTGAGATAAATACTTAGCATATTTATAAATTTTGAATAATAACTGGAAGATAGTAAATTAGTTCAAAATAGTTTTGATTAAAGAATACAAAGTATAGAGTAAGAATTGAAATTTGCCAATATTTCTATTCAAAAAAATAAAAGTGAACTAGAATCTGCTATAGAGAAGTAATTCTAATAGCTCTAAGATGTTAATAACTACTTTTTGATATAATATAAATATATTATTTTACTTATCTATATTATATTTATATTTATTATATAAAACTTATTGAACGAGCAAGATTCAATTAAGGCTTAATATGATTCTTTTACAAATGAGTAAATGCAAAAGATCAATTAGCTGAAAGAGTATTATGAGCAAAATATATAAATGGAAAATAAGTAGTAAAAAGAAGAAGAAAAATAAAATAATGATGTATTACACAGTGATTAAGAACATGCTGGTTCTGTCTAAAAAAATACTGGGAAAATCAATAATAAAATACTCAATAATTAATAAAAAAAAATTTTTAGAAAGTAATATATTTATTAAAATATGTATGTTAATATTTATTTAATTAATTAATATATGTTAAATTTTTATTAAATATAATTTAAATAAATATTTTACTAGAATTATAATCATTTAATATTCCCTTAATTAAATACCATAATAGGAAGAATAAAAATCTTAATTTATTAATGAAGGAATACAATCAAAAAAAAGATTAATCATTCTATAAAATTGAAATTTTTTATTTTAATATTAACTAAAAAGTAAAATATATTAGATTTAATATTCTAAGTATAATTTTTAATACAAAATTTCTAAAAATAAATTATCCAAGTTTTATAAACATATTTTTAATATATGTTAAATTAAAAATTATTATTTAATAGTTTATTTAAAATACTTAATTTTTCAAATTTAAATATAAATCTAAAATAATGATAACACTACTGCCATAGACACACTTCCATCCATAGAAGATTAATTTTAATTATCTGATTAAGATAAAAAGAAGATATTTAAAGGTTTAGTTGATTAAGAAATTAATAAAACTTAACTTAGTGTCCTCAAAAAGTCGAAAATATTCTATTAATATAAAAATATATTTATGATTTAAAGCCTTTCAAACTTTTAAGTTAAATTTCTTTATATTATATAAATATTTTTAATATAAAACATATTCAAATAGAGAATAAAACTAGGAAATTATATAAGCTTAAAATAAAATTATAATAACAAATTATTTTAGTTTTACAAATATAATTTACCTTCAATAATCTAACTATTCCCAAATATAATATAAAACGATATTTTAATTAGAAATAATACAAATAATTTTACATGCATATTTCTTGTGCTTAATATAATTAATATTATTGAAAATATCTGATTATTCTACCAAGTATTATAAGCTATTGTATTGTGGAACTCGTGATGGCTTCACTGCTTCTAAATTTCATGAGATGTGTGATGGAAAGGGACCTACTATATCTTTCTATTTGAGTGAATGTGGGTTAGTTTTTGGAGGGTATGCATCTGTTAATATATTATATTCATATTAATTAAATTAATATTAGGGGTCAAATTAATAGTTTAACTTTTCATAATCTTTATTTCATTATAACAATTTTAAAGATAGTTGAATCATATCCAATTAAAATTATTACTAAGTTTTATAAAAATCAATCAATAAAATGCTCTTATATTTTGCATTTATTAATAATAAATCTCTTTCATGGACATCGCCACCTGAAGAATATGGAAAATTTTATAAAGACCCTGATGCCTTTGTGTTCAGTTTGAGCAATAGTTCCATCCATGAGCAATATTAAAATTAAGATTATACAGTTTATCACCATAAAATAGTAATTTGTAAGTTTGGAGGGGGAAATATGGGATTCGATATTTGCATTACAGATAATTGTGACTAGAACAACAATAGTTTTAGTTATTTAGGGGGACCTATGAACTACCAAAAGAATTAACGAAGAATACAGAGGCTGCAAATAAATATCTAGCTGGATAGCACTAATTCAAAATATTAGAGATTCAGGTATATTCATTATAATGATAGTAAATAATGAATATACATATCAATTATGATTAAGAAGTAACAAACTTTTAATTATATTGAAATTTAATTTATCTTTTTAAATATTTACATTATAATAATGATTGATAAACTTTATTAGATTTTAGATAGAAGTTAAATTTTAAGGTAATTAATAATTTAATAAACTAATAATGAAAGTTTCGATAATGGTTAAAGTGCGGTTGTATAGGTCACATAACCTATTGATATATAATTTTTTAATACTTGAATATAAGTCATAAATTAATTTTTTTAATGAGACCATTTGAAAAATCTACTTTCTTAATAAAAATTCGAATAATTATAAGTTAATTTTTTTGTTTGTTGATAATCTATACTTTTAATTCTAATAAAAAATGAGATTTTAATTTTATTCTAATTTTTATTCACTTATTATATAAAATGTTAATCAAATATTTTATTACAATAATAAATGTTGAGTGGTTTATGGTTTTAGTATTGAAAATTTTAAATTTAATAAAAACCATTAAAACTTAATGTATATAAATAAAGAGGCAAAGAGGAAAAGATAAGAATATCATCTATTTATGACGATTATATTTTATTTTATTAACTATTTTTGTTTTAGCTATACTAATTATAATCTTAGAGTTGTTTTATTTATAATACCTTAATATTTTGAATAATTTAATTGAATAAATTTATTAGAAATAATATCTAAATAAACAAATGGAAGAAAAAGTATTAAAATTAGATTTAGTTATTGGACAATAATAAAAATCCTAAATTATTTAAAAATGTGAGATAAATCTTAATTATAGTGGATCAATTTCATAAATTTGTATTATTAATATTTATACTTTAACGAAAGCTACCTCTTCTTGAAGTCTTAAAATTAAATTTATATATAGAAAGCGCCATTTTTTAATGCTTTAATTGCTCAAGCTCATATGATTTGGATTCTCATATTCCAGTTATACCCGATTGTGACTTAATTAATTTATGAATTTAAAATTGGCTGATCTTATTTTTAATTATAATGTAAATTTATGTTTTCTATGCTTGTATTATATTATAAATGTGGAGATGAGATCTGTCTCGACTGCTATTAAAATAAATTACCTAAAAAAGAAAATGGAACTTATGGATGCTGTTTTCACAATGATCATGTAACAGAAAAAAAAGAAGAGCCAATTCAAAATAGAAAAGTCATTAACATGCTAAAGTCTATGGATGTCCTCAGATTAGTATTTTAATTTATGATATTTATAAGTTAAATTAAATATATTAGTGTGTAATAAGCACAAAGAACTATACTGTTAATATTACTGCACACAATGCGATAACATATATTGTCATGAGTGTTTACTAGATGACCACTAAAATACAATTAATATTTATTTATGTGTAAAAGCTATTTTTATTTGTTACTAATCCCATGATTAAGATACTTTACATAAGGTTAACGCTGCAAATTTTAAAGAATATCTTAATTTTATCAATCCCCTATTAGACGATCAACTTGAGCGTATCACAAGATTAAAGGCAAAAGTTAATACTCATATCGAAAAATCCTAAATTCTTTCTACTAAAGACTTTTATAAATTAATTTTTAAATTTATTGATAATTATTGACTTTATCGCAATGATCAACTAAATTTTTATAGAATTTTAAATATTTATTATTTTATATGAACTAAAGATAATTAAACTAGAAAGTTAATACCCTTTCTTAAAGAACTTTTTTTACACCTAGGCCTTTTAAGTATAAATAGGTTCTGAAGTCTTGAGCATTAAGGTTTAATATATGGAGTTAACTTGCAAAAATTTATAAACTCCAAGAGTGAACTGTGAGATATTGTTTCTCTGCAATCAATTGCTACTTGCGATAAGCTAAGTTTCCTTTGTGATTTGGAACAAGAGGATAAGTTATTTTCTATAAACAGGTAATTTTAAGGAACGTTTACTGCATTTTTAGCAGTAGATGGTCTGGATAAAAATATTGACCACTCATATTATGAATGGAAATTCATAAAATCTGTGTCTTTGTCTCATTAAAATTGCTTCTAAGTCATAAAATCATGATTATAGAGTGAGATGAATTGGGAAGTGAGATTTTAAAAAAATTTGTCTTTAAGACTATCACTTTATAAATTGGCAAGAAGATTAATTCTGAAATGTCTCGCAACTAAATTTATTTTTTTGATTAATTATTAAAGTGTTAATAATAAAATGGTTTGCTAATTACCATTAACCAAAGTTGAACTAAACCAAGATGCTTCTTAAGGATTTCGTTTAATTGAATGATATACCTAAACTTTCAATTACCTACTATTAGATTAAAGACAGCAAAGACGAGACTTAAATGGATTAAACAAAAGAACCTGAAGAGGATATAACAGAAATAAATATTTGTGAAATTAATAGACAGCAAAATAACACTTATTAATGTATTTAAGATTAGGCGAGTTAATATGCTGGATACTATAGCGAAATAATTTTTAATTTTCTTTATTTATTAAAGAATTCTATTTAATGTTTTCAATATAAACATTACCTACAATTAGTAAACAATCAAAACCCCAAAACTCCTTTAGAAACTTGTTTGAGTTTTTCAATGATAGTTCATAATTATTAAGGTTTTAATAGGGTTTATGTATAGGAATTAAGGTATAAAATGTAATTTAATCGTGTTCATAGGAGGAGATCTATTTTTAAAAGAATATTCCCTCAGACAGTATTTAGGCATTGTAAATTAACTTTCTAAGCTTAATATCTCCTAACTAGCTTTTTATTTGATCTATTGTATGTTCACTCTGTGGTTTTGTTTTAGGATTATCTGCTTAACCATATCTCTCATTTATTTTTTATCTTATTCTGCTCTAGATAGTCCTGTATTATCTATTTTGAAAATTTCTCACTTCTAGAGTTTTACAATCATATCTTTGCATATCGAATTCAATAAATATTACCGCAAGAACCCAGTTCCAACTTAATATCACCATCACTCCATCCTTCCTTCAAGGAAAATATCCAGGAGTGCATAAAATGTTGCCCAGCCTAGAGGCCTAAACTCTCTAAGATCTATTGAAATCTATTATTTCCAATCTGGGTGGAGAAAGTTCAAGCATTATTTTTTTCTGACTTCAAATTTTTGTGTCCATATCCTAAAGTGTGCAATTCCTCAATACCTTTGCAAACATTTGTTTGAATAAGAGGTAACTACTTTCGACTTCTTTAATCTTGAAAGTCGCTTAATGACATTTGGTATAAAGGTAGACGAAAAGCAGCATGAATTATGATCAAGGATTTTACTTCGAGCTTAATTATAATATCATTTATCTATCTCTTGCCTTGGGTTGTCTTTAAATTCATCGACGAATTCCATATATAAGTTCTCATCGCATTTGAAGTAGTTGAATAGAAATATCTTGCTTGCAAATTGCTTACCTTTATGACCTTTCAAATATATCTTCAATATAGGAAGCTTTCGTGCGTTCATCTTAAGAGTTATTATATACTATCTTAGAGGCAAGGAGGTTTCTTACTGCTTTAGTGATTTTTATACTATTTCTTTATTCTTTACTTCAGGAGTCTAAGGGGTTTCTTAGATTTCCTTTTTAAAGGAAGATTTCACGAATCTCAGGATATATGACATCAAGCTTCTTGATATGATATTTTCGAGGTAAAATTGCTAATTAATAGTGCAGAAAGATTTTCCATCAATCTATCATGCTTAAAATAGAGCTTGAGCTTTTAGAATTAGTAAGAATTGTATGATTTCCGGAAATTATACAGTAATGTATAATTTATAAACACTATTTTAATCTTAATATTAAAATGCCACATCACAAAACCAATGAAATTTAGAATACAAACCAAAATAATCGAACGAATATATTAAGTTACCAATATCTAAATTAAAATGAAATATAATTTATAGTAATTGAAAGTTCATATATATATTAATTCTTATAAAATGCAAAGTAACCTAAAAAGATTTACTTTATTAGAACTAATAATTTCAAGATTTATAAAATTTAATGGATGTATTTTATTAAGTTAATTTAAGTTTTATCATAATTAATATATGAACTTTCAATTACTATAAACTATCTTTCATTTTAATTGAGATATTGGTAACTTAATTTATTAGTTCGATTTATTTTGGTTTGTATTCGAAATTTCATTGGTTTTGTGACGTGCCATTTTAATATTAAGATTCAAATAGCGCTTATAAATTATATATTACTAAATAATGTCCGGAAATTCAAACAATTTTTTCTCAATGCTACTCTATGATATGACACTTGAGTGCAGATTTATAAGTAAAGATATTCTTACACTCTTCTCACAAATGTTCATTCTTTCTCTAATTTCTCTTCCTAATCTACAATCATTTTGAGAGGTACTTCGTAATGAGCCTCTTAGCACTGAATTTCTTATTAACAATTGAATTACTATCCAAAGTTTAAGACCAAAAGTAAGAGAATCTCATAATCATATTGGGTAGAAGCATTTCAAGTCTAATTTTTATGTTTTCATGAAAGAAAGTTTTTGTTGGCTTTTGCTAAGCAATGTCGATTTTTTTGTAAGATACCCCTCATTTTTATAATACTATTAATAATTATACAAGCTGTTTAAATTCAACTTGTATAATCGTAAATTTATGGCCTCAAAGATCTTGCGTAGTGTTATAAAAGCAGAGTGAAAGACATCAGCATAAAATTTCTTAAATATTATGATAATTGATATACTTTATCATCCATTTTATTCATTAAAATGCGCCTAAATTTGTTTTATAATTAATGGGTGTACTCCTAAAGATGTTCTAGTAAATTTAGGAGGTATGGTTTTAAAATTTGATTTTTTTAAATGTACCACCGAATACAGTTTTAAATTTTAATTTTAACCTTCATATATTAAGTTTTAAATGTTTGATACAAATGGAATTCAATCTCTGAAACTTAGAAAAAAGTTCCTCCTTATTTTTATTTTTCTATTTAAGGTTGATCTCCAGTAAATCCTCCCTATTTAGTAGTAAAATTAAAAATTAAAAATTTCATAAACATTTTTAGTAAGAGGAAGCAAGATGGAGTCTATAAGTGATATGCAATAAAGAGAATACAATCATAAGATTTAATAGAGAAATTCAGAAATAAAGAGAACCTTTAAAGATACTTGGCATAGCAAGGTGAGTTTTTAACTAAAACTAATATATTAACCATAGTTGGGTTGTTCTTGCCAACTCAGGAAGGTACAAAATCTCATTCTTAAAAACATTACTAAGTGAAGATAAAAAGTTTTTGAGATTAAGGAAATAAAATGATTGAAATTGCTAACTACCCTGAAATATCAGTGACAAACCTTTATGATGATGCTATGAGCTTTCCAGATGCTGCTATTTATCTTCCTTCTAAGTTATAGCTTTCTAATAATTTTCCAGAAAAAAACTAATTCTTAAATGTTTTTCGAATTTTAAAACCTGGGTACTTAATGAAGTTATTCAAAAGAATGCTATAGCATCTCTTCCGAAGAAAGATTAGTATGTAATCAAAACCAGTGACACATTACTAGAGGAACTGCAGAGGCATCCATTCATCTCAATTAAACTTAGACTTCTTACCTTAAAGAAAATCCTGGCTTTGTTAAATATACTATGAAAGATCATAGCAAATAAATAAAGAGAGAAAGTCTTAAGAAAAATCATAAATTGAATAAGACTCTACAAAGATTTCTAAAAGCCAGACGAGATGAACATAGATGCAGGAGCTGGCACTAAGTGAAGAAAAATAGGCTCAATCAAGACAAATGAGGAAGAAAAGAAAGATTTAAGAGTTCATTTAACATGTGAACTTATTCATTCATTTAAATATAAAACTTATTTATAAACACAGGATCTCCTTTTTCTTGCGATTACTTAAGCTTAAGTTTCGCTGACTCATTTCTCAGCTTTCTTAATAAAATCTACTGTATCTATCTTCGATTTGTGCATCAAATGTTATAGCAGAAGTTTCTTGAAGTGACCTTTCTATAACCCCAAATATAATTCAATTACATTAAACTAAGGGCTGCACTAAAAATTAAATATAGGTTTTATGTTTAGCATTTCATATTCCTTCCTTGAGTCTTTAGTTTATGAACTGATAAGTTATCAACAAACAGAATAATCTCGTACCAGCGTACTTATTTCTAAGTTATTGCTACAACATAATATATTATTCTGTCTTTATAGAGCGAGGGTGAATTAAATAAATCTTGAGATATTTATATTCACTAATTCCATCAAATATAGCATAGGTTTAAGCCTTAACTTTTTAATTATAAAGGTATTAAATGTAGTCTTACCATCACCAGCATGAATAAACTAAATTATATGAGTAATAGCTCTCTGCATTTAATCTAATTTATATTATAAATTAGTCTTATGAATAGACAGTAAAGTAAATCACTCTCTTAATGTGATTGACTATCTTGTAAAATATTCTATCCTTTGTGTATATGTTTGATATAGATTACGCAGAGATATAAAGCTCAGGTAATTCACAATGAAACATCGCAGCACTCAAGGCGATAGAGAAATGAGCCAGTATTAAAGAGTTTCATCATTAAAAATATAATCAATATGGCTATGTTAGAATAAAAAGAGTCTCTTAAGCTTAGAATTAAAATAATATATCTTTAAATTCAATGCTATTAAACAATGGGACCTAATAATAGAAGGAGATTTATGATTAGCCTTACTATAGACGTGTATATTAAAATATTTAGAGTAATTCACTAAAATCATCCCATCCATAACGCAACTTTATTTTAAACAACTAAATCTGTATACTCTGTCACAAACTGATCAGAAATCTCGCATATTCTCACTTAAACTACTAATATTTAAACAATAAACACTTACATAAGCCCTATAAAACCCCTACATAAACCCTCTTAAATACCTAATAAAGTATTTATTAATTGTCTACTTTTATCAATAAAAAGTTTAATCAAACTTTTGAAAGGATTTTGTTTTTAAATGAGCTATAAAAAGTAAACAACTCTACAATTAGAAAATACATGAAAGTATATAAATTTAATAATATATTTACTTGAAAGATTGGAATAAAGCAGAGCTTAACTTATTGTATTAAGGATCAAGAGATGGGTTTACAGCATTTAAGTTCCATTAACTTTGTGATAATAAAGGAGCAACTATTGCTTTTGTCCTTAGTGAGTTTGGAAAAACATTTGGCGGCTATACAAGTTAATTTATTATTAAACTAATTTACAATAATACTCTATATTTGTAAACAAGTTTACAAATGATAATAATCACATTTAAAAATAATTTTTAGAAACCCAAGAGTAAATATTAAGGAAAATCATTTTGTATAAGTAACAATTTAATAATTAAAATGCTTGAGTATTTTAGTAATTTATCAGTGGATTAACAAAATTTTATGATATTTTTTCTCTGAGCAACTTCCTTTAGAAGATATTATGACTAATATTAGTTTGTTATTCAGTATCTAATTTTTTTAGATGTTAAATATTAAGACATTCAACCAAACATCAAGCAATATATTGTTAGAGTGAAGATTTTTAAATTTCTTCAACAAAGAATGCTTAAATCCTTTAAAATACTAAGATTATTATTAGGAAATATCTCTCAAATAATTAATTTTTTCTTAATGATTTATTGAATTTTTAATTAAACAAAAATCATTTTTATCGATTGATACAATTTAATTTTAAATTAATCAAAATAAAAAAGATAATAAAATATTAATTAATGCTTGAATTTTTAGTAGGGACAGTAGAAAATTTTAATCGAATCCCAATGAATAATTGTGCTTTTAAATTATGATTCTAATAAAATTAATAAAAAAATTAGATTTTAGTACTAAATGATTAGTTATTATTTTCTATGCCGTCTAATACTAATGATTTTATTAATTTAACTAAATTGTAATTTTATCATTTTCGAATAAAATTAAAAGTGTTCCATGGACTTCTCCTGCTTCAGGTGTTTTCAAAGAAGATAGATAAGCATTTTTGTTTTAGTTAAATTAAAGATCCATACATCCTATTGAAAAGAATTATGAAAAAGCAGTTCATCATAATCGAGATTAAAATATAGCATTTGGAGGTGGGCATGATTTATACTTGAGTAATTAGTGTGATGTAAATAGAAATAGTAAGTCAGACTTTGGCCATAGCTATTAAGTCCCAAAAGACTATACTTACGGCACAGAAATTTTAAAACGGTATTTAGCAAGTGAGTAGAATTTTAAGGTTCTAGAAATCGAAGTATACTCTGTGAAAATCAATTGATTATTTTAAATACCTAATTATATATTACAAATAAATTCAAAACTAATATTATATTTTAATATTTGATAAAAGTTCCCTTAAATATATAGTAATTATAATTATATTTAACCAAATATATGAATTAAATAGATATATTTTTTCACTAATCCTAATTAAATTAATAATATGAATAAATATTGTTGATTTCGGAAATATTATTTAATTTATATATATATATATATATATATATTTAATGGCAGTTGAAAAGGTCTAAACATCGAAATTTTTAAATTGATTATTAAAAAGGATGTTTTTAATTGTTTAGACTTCTTAAATGTGATAATTTTATTCTTATCATGGAATTTAAATAACATTATAACAATAATTAAGCAAAGAAATCTATCAAAATTTGACTGATTTATCCCTTCATGCGATTTCTTAAACAAATTAATGATTAAATTTAGCTAATTTTAAATTAACTCTTTTATAAAAAAGAATCAGATTTATTTTTAAATAATGGCAAACTTTCATTCATATATTTTAAAAGAAGTTTTGGTAAATCTTTTAAACCTTAACAAAATTAAAATATCAATGTATAAAGATAATAAAAGTTAATCATATAAATTGACTGGATTATTCTTAAATTTAATTTTTTATTTTAATTTTTTATAAATTAAAGAGAGGCTTTTACATTAAATTTACTTGATGCATACCAATTAGAATTTAATATATTAGTTTTTACTCAAAGTATTTCACCCCATAATGAGATTAAATCATAAATCCAGAAGTAAAATTCAGTTTTGCTTAATATCATATGTTTTAGTATCTATATATTCACTAACTTAATCAAAATATATGTAAATGAGAAAACAAGAATTATTAAATTACTCCAAATAATTTTGTGATTAATATATTTTATAAGGGTTATGTTTGAATTAATCCTCATGTGATATTTTTATTAGAGAAAGAAAATATTAAGTTATGAGTCTAATAAATCCCAGATTTTGGTTAATTTTTTTTTAAAAAAAATAATTACTATTATTACTTATTCTATTTAAAGATTAACCAGTTTTGTAGTTCCTTGTTTATTAAAATAAGTAAATAATTCAAACATAATTCGCAATGAAAAATAAGAATTATTTAATTATATTCATTATTTAGATCAAAATAATATTGGGTTGTTAACAATATTAAATTTATGCTTATTTGGTAATCTTATTATGAAATATAGTATTTCAAATAATATCACGATTTCTTTTTTATTGAATATATGAAATATCTAAAAAATAAAAAGGAAAACTATTTTCATTGCTTTAAGAATTTTGATTATTTATTATTATAATTTATTACAAGATCAAATTGAAAATTCTGTATTAATTATGATTTATAAATCTTCAAAAATAATTAATTTATAATACCAGTATATTTTATATCAGGTGAATGTATAAATCTTGATACAACTAATATTTAATTATTATATTTAGTATAAAAATGTTTATATATATTGATCAATAATAAAAATCAAACTTAATAAAATTATATTAATAAGAGTCTTAACTTAAGTGGATCCAAATCATAAATAATAATTAATATTATTAATACCTTAACTAAAAGTTATACCACTTCTTGAAGTCTCAAAAATAATCTTAAACATGGAAAGCGCCTTTTTATAATGCTTAAATTGCTCAACTTCATATAATTTAGATGCTCATTTACCCATTAATCTGGAATGTAATAAATTAAGGGCCATTAAAAATTGCCCTAATCATTTAATTTTTATAATTATAAATTAGATAAAATTTTTCAGAAAGTATTGTAAGTATTACTAGGCACTTTATCTAATCCTCAAGTATTACAGCATCTTATTTGCATCAGCAATAAAACAATTATTGGAGAGATCAAAGAGAGAATAGCTCTTTATGAACTTCTAGTACAAATTGAATATAAACTAGGACAGTAAATAATATTAAATCTATATAATTTAATAGCTTTATAAATACAAAATTATTACTTTAAATTTATCTATATTTATATACTTAAAGATGATTTAAATTTGTTTTAAATCTTTAAAATTATAATGTTACTATAATTTTTCCAATTACTTTTTTCCTCTACAATTATCTATATGTGGTATTTTCTTGCATATTTAATTGAACTCTTTCAATTTGTTTTCATCATCTTATGTTGTCTTGTTAATAATTTTAAATATTACATAGGCGCTAGTTCAACATACATGCTCAACGACACAGGTTTATCTGTCTTATTTAGTTTCCATAAATAAGTTTCATTATTTTATCTTATTATCATAAGGATTTTTAAAATATCAAAAATGTAGGGTAATAGCCTAAATTTATATATTCTAATGTTTAACTTCTAAATTAAGTTTTTCATGAAAATAAATTCAAATAAGGCATTTTAAGTGGAGTGGATAAGCATTTAGTTTTTAATAGTTATTTTGCTTATTAAAGAACTGCTAGTGTGATTGTAATAAGATACTTTTTTAATAAGATTTGATTAAGAATTAGCATAAAAAATCTTCTATCATATGTCATAAAAAAAGATAGTTTTTGGTGTTTTATAAGAGTCTCTTCTCTATACCTTTGTGCAATTTATTAAAATTGAAAAAGAGCTAAATTTTTTTTCTAATTAAAGTTGCAATTTATAGAATCTCTCATGAATATTAAAATATTTTCCCTTTCACATATTTATAATTAAACTTATAAAATAAGTAAGTCATTGTTAACAACCCAAAATTTTTATTATAATCATATATTTCAATTTTTTAACAATAAAATTGATAATTGAATTGTTTCAAGTTAAATTTTAATGTGGACATGAAGTGTGTCTTGACTGCTATTAAAATAAGTTGCCTTAAAAGTAAGATGGGACATATGCATGCTGTTTTAATAATGAACATGAGATCGTAAAAAGAGAGAAGCCTATTCAAAATTTGAGAATTGTTGATAGGTTCAAAACAATGGATGTGCTCAGATTATTTTTTTGACTATTAATCAATAAATATTAAATTTAATAAATATTTCCAAATATTTATTTTTTAATAGTTTGTGATAAGCACAAAGATCAATACTCAGAATATTACTGCACAAAATGTGATTAAATATTTTGTCATGTGTGTCTAGAGCTTATCCACTATACAAAATAATAGTATTTTAATCAATAATAAATATTAAATTAACTAATCTCATAATGCCGGCAAAATACATAAAGTTAACCCTAAGAATTTTAAGGAGTATCTTAATTTTATCAATCCACTCTTTGAAAATTAACTTGAAATGATCGCAAGTTTATAGAAAAAACTTAATATTCATATCAGTCATTCTTAAATTTTGACTAGCAACGACTTAATTTAAAATATTTTATTTTGAATTTACTTCATCTCGATGTTGAACTAAATTATTAATAAAGTTTTTATTTTAGTTTGAACAATACAAAGTTACTGTTAAAGGATTTTGTTAAATTGGAAGATATACCTAAACTTTCAATTACCTACTATAAACTTAATGGGTAAGATGAACCTTAAGAAGATAAAATAAAACAAAGAATCTGTGAAATTAATAGACAAACAAATTACACATTTGAATGTCTCAAAGATTAGGCAAGTTAATATGCAGGATACTATAGCTAAAATTTTATGTTTTTAATAATTCATAAAATAATCATATTTAATGTTTGCAATATTAAAATTACCTCCAATTAATAAACAGTGAGCTATAAAAAGTAAGCTACTCAACAATTGGCACCTTCATGAAAGTATATATATATTTATATATTTCAAAACCCCAAAACCCCTTAATGAGGTTTATAAGTGCTTTGATTTGTAGGGAATTTGTTAGGGGTTGGGGTTATTAATTAAATGCGAGACAAAAATAGCAAGCTTTTGGGGTCTATTTATGATGAAGATTATATAGATTTAGTGTTCAAACTGCGATATGGAGTTGATATATACAGTGAATAAATCAAACCAGTACTAAACTATAAGTCTATTGCTCTACTCATAAAACGAAGTCCATCAACTGTTCGTTCCCACTGTCTTATAGCACTATAATTAAAGAAATAGTAGCTAAATTCTTAGCCTAAGAGGTAGTCAAAGTTTCTATAGAAGCATATTGGACTATCTTATTAATGATAAAACTTTGAAGTATTGGGCTCACTTCTCTTTAGACCAACGAGCTACTATGTTTCATCGCCAGTTCCCTGAGTTGAGATCTCTGCTTAGTCTATAGCCAACATTTATAAACGAAATGGTATTTCTTACAAAGGTGTGAATCGTATAAAGAGAGTGATTGATTTCACTCTGCCATTTTACAACAATAACCTAAATTATATTTATAATTAAATGCAGAGAGCTATTACTAATAATATTAAGTTTATACATGCTGACGAGGCTGCGTTTACCTTCAACACTTTTATCTAGAAATCTTGGTATAAGAGTCATAGTAATATAGAAGTATATGACTAGAAAGTCAAGGTATAAACAATGGCAATTCTAGGAGGTATTAGCGAGGATGCTGGTTTAGAAACTTATGTTATTCATCCTCGCTCTATTAAGACAGAGCAGTATATTAAGGTCTTAGAGCAGCTAAGAGAGAAACACCCTGAATAAGAGATTATACTATTCGTTGATAATCTTTCTGTTCATAAGACTAAAGAAACAAGGAAGAGTTATGAGCAACTTAGAATAACGCCAGTGTTCAACGTACCTTACAGTCCATAGTTTAATGGAATGAGTTCTACTGGGGTATATTAAAAGGCCATTACAAGAAACTGCTGCTATACCACTTGATGCATGACCTACCTATCGATACAGTAGACTTTATCAAAAGCTCAGCGAAGAGAGTACATAATTTATTGGCTTAAAAGTGTGCGAAAGAAGGGAGAGTGAATGTATATAAATAAGTTTTGTAGTTAAGTTAATGAATATATAAGTCACATTTAAAAATCTTAAGAGGGAGCTGGCTTCTCTTTCTTTTCTTCTACTTCTTGCTTCCCTCCTCCTAAGTTTCTTCTCTTGCTGCCAGCTCCAGCATCTATATTCATTTACTCTGGAGGCTAAATATTTGAATAAAGTCTCTTGCTAACTTCATACTTTGTCTGCGACTTTCGCCCTCTATGAAGCTTGCTCTATTCCTTCATCAAGAAGATGCCAGTACCAGATTTATCTAAAGAGTTAAGCTACAAATCTTACTTGAAATATAAGGGTGCTTCTGCAGCTCTGAGAGCAAGCTCTCACTTATCTTGATCCCTTGTTTATCCTCATCTTCTGAAGAGATGCTGTACCTTTTCTTATGAGATTCTTGAATAATTTCTTTCAAGTAATCACCTTTTATTGTTGCAAGTATGCCAAAGAAATAGTTTCTTTCAGGAAGTTTATTTGACAACTGCTTCTTTGTAGGCAGGTGCAACGAAACCTCTGGGTCATTAATTGCATCATCATATAAATTAGTCACAGAGATTTCAGGATAGTTTGGAATCTCTGCAAACTTTACATCTTAAGTTTTTAATGCTTTCTTCTCTTCGCAGAGTTTGGCTCTTAAAAATGAAATTTTAGTACCTTCCATCGTTGGGAGGAACAAACCAACTACATAATCAAGATTAGTTACTATGAGTTCATTACCTTGCTGCACCAGGTAGCGGTGCAAATCCTCCTTGCTTCTAAATCTTTGAATCAATTCTTGTGCTTGCACTCTTTTCATTGCATCATTCATTGACTCCATCTTGCTTACAGATCTAAGAAATGATATTCAAATTTAAGTTTATTGATTTCAATTATTTACCTCTGTAAAACTTACTATTAAATATGGGCATCCTATAGGAGGTCAACCTCTAAGAAGGATATGGAGAAGGTTTAGAGAACTGGTTTCAAACTTGAGAGATTGATATCAATTTCTACTGTTATAGTTCCATATTTTTAAATTTAAATTGGTACGTACTTAATTAGGAGCAGCTCCTAAAATGCTAGTACTTAATTAGGAGCATTAATTAAAGCTAGTACTTAATTAGGAGCACCCTAATTTTAATCATAAAATCACAAAATACCTCCTAAAGCAGTACGTACTTTATAAGGTGCACCTCCTAAATCGGTACGTACTATAATCAACTTATTATTGATAGTAAAAATGGTCACTTTCTCACCCAGATTTAGAGCTGGTTCGTCTCTTAGTGCTCATTTATCTTCGCTAATGCTCTAAGAACTTCCCTTGATACTTGTAGGCTTGCAAAGCTCTCATATAAGCTCTCAGTTATAGAGGCAGTTTTATAATTTTAAATTCAAATTTAAATATGAGCGCTAACATTTTAAGAAAAACAACAGCACTTCCATAAAACTAAATGAGACTTACCTTTGGGAGCAATAAAAAGTGTGATAGCTGCGAGATGAACTCTCATAAGGAACTACCAGAGCTATCACTTGATGTCTCTGTTATTAAAATTGAAATTAATAATAGAAAATTAATGGCAAACAAGTGTGTGGGAGACAGAGAGGAGGAGAAAGGTATTAATGAAATTCCTATACAAACTGAAGAAGTTGAAGTCTATTTTTGTGAGTTATGTGAGAGAGATTTTGCTCATAAATCAAGCTGGTACAGACATATGAAGGAGCATAGAGAAGCAAAGCCCACTGTATACTTAAAGCATGATAAAATAGATGGAAAGTATGACTGCTTTGAGTGCCATAAGCAATACTCTCATACAAGAGACTTAAAGAAGCATCTATTAAAAGCTCACAAGAAAGATATAGAAGTTAAGAATCATGAAGTTGAGCTGAAGCTTCTAAACAAAAGAAAAGCGAGGGAATATTCTAAGGTCGTAGTACCTGAATAAGCTAGAGAGTTAGAGTAAGTTAAGAAGGCACGCAACCAACTGACCTCTGAAATAACAAAAATTATGATCAAGATTCAATACAAGAAAATACCGGTTCTTGCTTAAATTGACCTAGACACTTCTCTTTAAAGCTACCTTATAATAGAAGACTCCTTTGATAAGAAAGTTATCAATGATCATCAATACGCATACAAGGTGTATCCCTTCAACTGTCTCTTAAGTGATGATAAATATCAGATGGAGTTTACAAATGAGTATCAAGTACTCACTTAAGCTAAGTTTAAAGAGTGTAGTTACTTAATCAAGCTAGATGCTGTTCTTCTTGCCAAGGATCATGTGGCTCTCAGACTCCCACTCTATGAAATGACCCTCAGAGATTTTATTACTGATCAAAGGAATCATAAGTAGCTTGCTTTGATAGCAACCTAAACCTTACAAGGTATAAAAGAGTTACATAAGTTAGGCTTTGTTCATAGAGATTTGAAGCCTGAGAATATTATGATAAACTTCTCACCTGTAAGAGTGGCAATTATTGACTTCAACAGAGCATTAAGGGTGGAAGTATCAAGGCTAGGAAGTGTTATGGGAACTCCAGGCTATTATCCTGAAAGAGAAGACTGGAGAGATGGAGATTATTAATGGGATGTGTGGGCTTTAGCAGCAATAATAATAGAGTGCGATATGCCTCGCAAAGATTACTACTCTACCAGGTGTGAGAAAGATGCTAAGCAAAGAATCAAGTAATTTATAGACAAAACCAGAGTCTCTCAATCATTAAAATAAATGGCAGAATCAATAATATTAAAACCAAACTCTAGATCAGACATAATATTAGAGCAGATAGAGTTGTGGTTAAGTAAGATAAACTTCAGACCACTCCCACATGATCCTAAAGTGCATTTTGAGTGATTAAATTAAATAAATTTACTATAAATTTCACATTAAAACCTATTAATAACCCCAACCCCTAACAAATTCCCTACAAATCAAAGCACTTATAAACCTCATTAAGGGGTTTTGGGGTTTTGATTCTGGGTGAAGAGAATTGAGAGCAAAACAGGACTACACCAAGTAAGAGATCCAGAGGACTGCGGAATCTTGGCCATTTTGACAATCAATCATCTAGCCCTAGACCTCCAAGGAAACCCATATTCAAAATCTTTGCCAAAGATTGGATTAACATGTAGAGATATTACCTCATGTTTAACCTAGAAGTTGGTTCTGTAAGAATGGAGATAGGAAAGTCAGGGATCACGATTCAGGAGGACGAACTGGAAAGAGACATAGAAAGGAAGAACGAACTAATATGGCAACATGCAGATGAAGACCTAGAAAATGGCTCAATAATTTTCAACGCACAAGTTGACCAATGGGATGAAGTAATCTTGAGAGGGGACATTAAGGCCCATATTGAGAATGAGATCGAGGATTGTGAAGGCAAATTCAGTGAATTGGTGGGAGACGCCCCCGAGGTTGAAAGCTATCTCTTCAACAGACTAATCCAACCAAACTCAGACAAGCCAGAGAATTAGACAGAAGTGATTGACCAAGAAAAGGAGGAACTACCATTTGAACAAGGAGATGACACTTGGAAATAGGAGAAGGGACATGAGCAGACAAAGGCATAGATCGAAAATAAAGAGTGAAGAAAGCGGGGAACCGCGGAAATGCTGAGTGTCTAAATTGACGATTCGCTTATATTTATACTTTCTGGTAATTATCAAGTATTTAGTTAAATTTAATTACCTCTAAGTTACTTACTACTACTACTAATAAAATATAGTCATTAATAATGGACAGTAAATATAGATATGCATTAAGTCTTATAATAAATAAAGTGTAATTGATAAATAGCTATGATTTTATTTGTTTTAAATCATAATAATTGCAATTTAATATATAATCCATAATATTATAAATTATTATTGAAATCTTTCATGGTAGATCAATTCTTATTTAATTCATTATATCAAAATTTATGTCCATATATTATGATAAAATCAATAATATTTTATGTTTGTTATATAAATTTCATTGAAATTGAGGATTTATTTAACTATTGCAATTAGATTTAAGCAGATGCTCCAAAATTTTAAATGAATTTTTGCTTATTCTTATTTAATGTGCAGATATCAATAAGCTTATTTACTTGCTGCGGCAATTTTTCCAGAAGTGTCGTAATAATCTTATATTTAATCTACTAAAGTCATAATGAATATTGGAATATTTATTCATTTTAGCCTTATTAAATAATACCAAAGTCATAAAATTAATAAAAAGCATCAATATTCCAAACAATAGTTTTGAGTAGATTTACTTTTTTTAGTGAAAATTTTATTATTTACAATTAAAATATATTGAAAATCCTTCTATCAAGCAAAAAAAAACAATGATTGAATTTACATTTAAACTTTGACTTAATAAAAAAAAAAAAATAGGTTTTAATTTATAAGATTCTTTTCATTGAATTACTTATCAAATAAATCATTCTTAATTAATTAATTAAAATTTTATATTATTTATTCGTTTTCCCGTACTCTTCATTATCAAACTGCTTTTTTAAACAATTGTTTATATAATAGATCATATTTGCATGCTACATCGAAATCAATTGAGTAGAACACGTTTTTCAATTGTTAACAAGTAAAATGCTCATACAATATAAAGAAACATAAATCTTATTCATAGAATTGCAAAATTCATATTAATTATATTTCTATAAAATATACAAGTTCAATACAAACTCATTTTAAATTAGCAAATATTAGATATCTAAGAGGAATTAATATTATTTTATTATTTAATAATTGCTATTCCAATAAATATTCTCTTGATTGGATGTCAACTAACATCTATTTAGTTATTTATTCAAAAGTTTACACAATTTATTTTTTGGGAAAATGCAGTTATGCTTTTGTGTTATATTAGGATTGCTATTCGGGAACACTGGTATAAAACCCCATAGATCAATTAAGAAGCGAGAATTGGAGTTAAGAACAATTAGATTTAAAATTAATTATAATTGGCTAATAATATAAATAATTAGGCTAAAATCAAATATACACACTCTGATTGGATTACTTTATAAGGACAATTAATCGAGCCAATAGTTTTAATAATTAGCCCAAACATTATAATTATACGCCAATAATAATTAATTATACATTTAATTGTTCTTAACCCCAATTCTCATGTCTTAATTGATCAATGGGGTTTTATAATAAATAACTAGTTACATGGTTTAATGATTCAAATGTCTTACAAGTTGAATGTTCAAATTAAACTGTTTTAAGACCAAGGACATCATAATCCTTTATTTTTGACTTGCTTGAACTGGATAATATTTTTTTCAATAATAATCAATAAATTTATTGATGACTTTCAAGAGTGCCTTAGTTATTCTAATTTTCTTTTTAACCATGAAATAATGCAAATCATTTACAGAAACTAATTATCGTTACTTTGCTATATTAGAGTATAGTAAATATACATGAGATTAATTACAAATAAATATAACTAAGATTAAATTATATTTTACTTTACTTCAACGTTTTCTTTGATAAGTTTATTATACAAAGTGTTTATTAAACTTGTTAATTTTAATAAAGAATCATTTTACTTTAATGATTAATTGTTTATATACTATAAATCATTCATTAATATTTGATACCCAGAATTCTATATCAATTAATATTTCAGTAATAAATTTATACCTATATTATTTTTTACACTTATAATAAATCATATAAAATCTATACTAAATTGTATATTGATTTTATTTGATTAAAAGCTAACAGTATCAATCTAGTTTTTTATCTATGGCCTCATGATATTACTGTATGAGGTAAGAAAATGTTATACTAAGAAATTATTACTATTTAACCTGATATAATTCACTAAATCACGATTAGAACTTCAAAAGTAGATCTTACTAAAAGTAGTTTTTTATTAACTTATTTAAAGATAGCTTGGCTAAATCATATTGTTGTTATTTAAGCAGTCTTAAAATTAATAATTATTATAATTGAATGCAAAGCCAATTGTTTCTTTTCTCCTTTAAACTATAATTTAAGTGCTTTTTTGTTTAAGACACTCTTATTAATATCTCAAATTTAATTAACTTAGGACATATCGTCAAATTAGCTAGTTTTATTTGACATTTACAGAATATTCAGTTTAATCTACCATCTTTTTCATCTGTAACATATTTGTATATTTGCTTATAGTTTTCCACTTATTTCTTTTATTAAATTTTAATAAATTATTAATAAATACAATTATAATTTAATTTCTTAATTGTGATGTTAAATCAACTGACTTTCATAAATTATAGAATATTTTCTTTAATAGTTATGATGTAGGGGCTAAAGTCAGTGGTATTCAAGTATTTCTCCTTTGGTTAATTAACCTGCAACTATTTAAAATTAATGTCAGAGCCTTGGGCACACTTAGAATCTAGACTTTTTAAATTTATTTCAAATACAGATAAATAAACTGCCATGAATTAAAATTTCAGTTTGAATCATAATTTCATTTACTTGAGAAAATGTATACTTAATCAAATGACTTATATTTTACTTAGTTTAGATTCAATTATTACTTAAAATAAAACTTATTTATTAATTTATTTTGTAGAAAGAATTTCAATTCAAGCAAATTTTGCAGTTTCATCACATTATTTTGTACTAGCAGAGTTACATTCATAAATTCGTGTTGAACACTACTTAGTGAGAAATCATCAGGTAATTGCTTTAAAAGCATCCAGCCAAGAAATCCATAGAATATCGATTAACTTAAATTTATAACTTAATTATCAAAATTTTAATTAGCGAATTTAATACATTTACCTTTTATAAAATAATAATCAGTTTTTTTATAAAGTATTTATTAAAATATTATTATCAAGAGAATTAAATTGAATTCTAATGCTCATTTAATATGAATTAAAGTGAGTTTAAGTATTAGATTTAATATAATCTAATCGATGTGATATTTGTTAGGTATGGGGTGTTGACCCTATCTAAAACATAGTTAACGATCAGCTAATTAATATGCCAATTGATAAACTCCTTTCCTCTTCCACTTTATAGTTATTCTTCTAAATATCAAGAAGTTTCTCCAATGATGATTGAGACTAGGTTGTGTATCAAAGCCTTTACTCCATCAATGGTGTTGACAAATTCAACACAACAATAACCATAAGTTAAGGCTATTTAAAAAATTAAATTAAATAATTGAAATGTCCTTTCGATTTTAGATGTGCAATAACCTGTAACAGGATTAAAGTCATCTTCCATGAAATGTATGTTACCTATTCTCAAGCAAACATTGAAGCTATTATTAGCGATAGCATAGTGTGTGCTAACACTAAGAACTTGAAAATATGTTTTTCCAACTATATTATTCTAAAACAGAATGTTAATAATAGAACAATAGTTTGCATTAATAATTAACAACTATGAACTTACAAATCTCACTGTAGTTAAAATTAACCATTTCACCGTAATAAATATGATTTAAGCTCACGAGTCAGTTGTTTTCTTAAAATGGCAGTCTTTTTTTATACTAGACTGGTATAATTTTGTTTGAGTAATCTTTAGCCTTGATACCATGTTCAAAGATTAAATTAAATTTTCAAGTTATAAAATAAAACCTTAGAAATTAAATATAAATTTTAAGTAATTATAAATTGTGATTGACTAATAATAGTAAAAATCTAAAAATTTATAAAGTGTTATAGGTTTTCTATTAAAGAATAAACTCTATTGCATTTAAATCTATAAATTATATATAATTTTATTCTACCAAAAAATGATAGTGAAGCATAAAGAACTAGAAGGGGAGATTGTATAGAGTACAGAGTAATAGTTTTAAAAGCTAAATGCAACTGCAATGATCATGGTGACGATTATCAGAATGCATACAAATCTATTCCATTAATATAATGAGGACGATGACTTAAGATTTCCTACATCTAGATTACATTAAGCAAGCAATCTGACAATGACTTTAATTCTATAAAAATTGATTGGGTGGTATTCAAATATTTCCTTTAGCCTTCATTAAATCAACAGTTCAGTAATTAAGATTAACCAAAAATGTACCAACACCTTGAATGCAGAAACGTGAATTTTGAGAGGAGACCTTTTTATTTTCTCATCACTCATAATGATTGAAAAAACTGCATGAAAAAAAATGAGAGAGCATGAAAAATTAGAGTGAAGTTTTAAAAAGGAGCAATTTATTTCTAATTACAAAATTTATTAAAGCTCGGGATGTTTTATTAGCAAAGTATTTTCTAGAGAAATACGGCGTGCATCTATAGACTTATTTAAAGATAAATAGCATAAACTTATTAGATAGCTAAAAGCTTGAATTAAGAATCTATAGCAAGCTTTCTTTGACAACTTTAATGAGAGCTGTAAAAAAAGCCTTTGCTCAAACATCAAATAAATCTCTTTAAAATGAGTAACTTGAAATATTTTCATTCCGGGCAAGCCAAAATGCAAATTTAAAAATTAAGATTTACTTAAGGATAAGATGGCAAATCAAACGAAAATATTGAACTCAAGTATTGAGATCAACTTCAAATCCACAGTTTTTTCAATTTAGAAAATTATAATGGCTTGCTTTTATTTTAAGCAAAATATTAAAAGTAGCACTTTTAGATTTAATTTGCTTTGAACCAATCAATACGTAAAAATTAAGTGTGAAAAATATGAATAAATAACATAGGTTGAAATCCTTTAATCACTCGTTAGAAGTAGTCATTTTAAATAAAAACAAAAATTTCAGCATAAAATTACCAACCAATTACTTACCTCACATAATTCAAAATTTAGGAATATAAAAATCTTTGATTCTAATTCAGCTAATTCAGAATATACTTATTACAATATGCTAAAAGTGTCCAAAATTTCAAAGGAATATAAAATAGATAGAGAGTGCATCTACTATATTAAATGGATAAATTATAATCTTACGAACGAAATAAAGGCTGTATTCTACTTTTTTCTACTCCCCAAAATGAGTAAGATGATATCAATATAATAAATGTATATTTATAAAATTTAAGTTAATCTTTATTAAAGTTCGTTATCTACAAACTAATTTAAAACATCTGAAAGCAAAGGGATAGATTTATGATTCACTGCAAATTAAGGGCGAAAATTTTATTTTAGGGTTTTTTTAAAAATATTTTTATGAAAATATATATATACTTAACAAAATTTAAATCATGTTCTGTTATTTTTAAAAATGTCTTTATAACAAATAATTTAATGTCAATAATTTTAAATATAAAAAAACGATAAAATTATTTTAATTAGGTTTTACCAATTTTAATTCAAATAATTAAATAAATGGATGCTATTTTAGTATATATCTTTCTTTTGAAATTATCAAAATTTTATAATATTTTGTGCTTATAACTTCTTGTGGTAAAGTGTGCCCCCCTTGCTCATATATAAAAAATATAATGTTTTGCATATATTTCTAAAATTGCATATATTACTAAAATACTTAAATTTAATTAATCATTAGGAGCATTTATTAGTAGATATTATCATTAGAATACACCAAATGTGCTGAGAATTTTGAATACTGTTTGTGCTTAAACATTTGAATTAATTTATAAATGCGCATGACAGTCTAGTTGCAAATAAGGTGCACCGAATTATCATAGCGATGAATCACTTTTTTTATATGCAATCATTAGAAAAAATTTTCCTTAACGTTTCTTAAGAAAGAGGCAATAAAGGAGTGTTGCCAATTTTATTCATAACACAAACTTAACTTTTATGTAACAATTTTTCACTTGCAATTAGAGCATCTTTCTTTAATAATGACTAATAGTAGTGATTGATTAATCAGTTTAGCTAGATGTTACATAAAAAATCAGTCTCTAATTTTGCTTTTTTATTTGCAATGGAGAAAAATTATCCAAAAAACTGCTGCGTGTATTTATGTTTTCCATTAAAAATAATTCAAGACGGGCTGGGCTCTTCTGCTAATGTTTTTTCCTGAATAATATCAACACATTCAGAACTTACTCTGAGCATGAAGCCCATCTCTTTTCAAACACAATAAATAGCGACATCCTTGATTTGTTACATCTTACCCTTTATTTTTAATTGCCTATTTAAAATAATATTAAATAGCATTACTTTGTTTTGTAAAGTTGAAACTAGAATTCCTGCTTGATTTTGAATATTTTACTAAACTAGTCAGTGCTTAAATAATAATCAACGCAAATAAAATATAATACGAGTAATAGCTTTGGTTTATCCTGCACACTGCAAAAATACTAGCATTTAGAGAAGCTAAAATGCGAATTTGGTTTCACTTTATTTCTTGGTATAAAGATTTTACAATTTTAAGTTCAAATTATAAACGCTACTGAAGCTAAAGATATATTCTGGCAATCAATTAAAGTGTTAGCTGTCGTAAAACAATTTTAATCTATTAGTTTTAACATAAGTGAAAAACATTATGAATGTATGCTTAGAATATGATTGGTGGCAAACACTTTTGGGAAAAGAAGTATTATTGAATCACAAGAAAAAAAGCGCAAAGAATCTCAGAACTGCTTAATCCCAGTAACTTAATAACAATACTTATTGGCAACAGCAACTCCAGTAAAGCAAAGAGTCATTACTTCATCTCAGATTATTTCTGATCAAACCTAAAATCAACATGGTAAGAATTCATATTGTAACAAGATCTCAAAAATGAATTTAAACTGATCAAATATATAATGTTACTATTAATCCATCAATTTTTCTTATATGTTTTATTATATTCACAATTTTAATTAATATAGATAAAAATTATAATCATAAATTTTAGAGAATCCCTGGTTCTTTTTATCAATTTTTAATTTTAGATCTTTCTCATTTCAATTATACTTGCTAAATATAATAAAATATATTGAAAACAAATATGATAGTCATATATAAAAGTACCTTTCTTTAATAAATACATTCAAGAACAGTACAATAATCTTCTATTTTAATTAATTTGTAAAAGATCATCATTCAATGTATTATTAAATAGTTAAAACATATTATTATATATATTAACTTTAATATTTATATTATTTTTAATTATTATTATTTTCAAATAAAAATTCATCTTAAAGAATAATATTAACATCTGAAAGCTTTAATATTCTCTTTCAAATGTTTCTTCGAATAATCTTAGCAGTGAACTTGATAATGTGTTTAAAAATGGGTTATTTCTGCACCAAAAAGTACAATTATGGCTTTACAACGGTAAGTAATGAAAATAGATGTATTTGATATTAATTTTATAAATTTTGAAATTAAAAATATTAAAAAAAAAGCTTAGTTAAATAGTAATTTTTATTTTATAATGAAATTAAAATTTTTTTATCTAAATAAATATCATTATTTTAATAAATTTACTAATCTATTTATTGCTAAGCTGGTTACGCTGTAAATTCGACTTACTCTTTATGAAAAGATAAAAAAAAAAACTAAATATTTTATCTTAAAATCCTTAAAACTTTTATTATACAAATATAAAAGGGATATTTTCTATTCAATATAAATAATTAAACCCGCATCTTTCCTGTTGTTTCAATAAATGTGAAACAATAATAATAATAAGGCATTTGTAAAAATTTAATTATATGAGAATATTTGTAAATATTTAAGAACATCTTGTAGTATATCAATAATAGGTATTGCTTTAAATTCAAGTTATAGTACTAATGTGTACTTATATTATTATGCTTACATTTAAATTTCTTTACAAGAGGTGGTAAGAGTAAAAAGGATATTTTTTAAATATAATAATTTATTGATGTAATTCAAAACTTTAAATTTTTAGTTTTTTGATATTTTCCCTGCTAATCTGATTTTATATTTATTTAATATGGATATAAGTTATTCCTTAAGCTATAAGCCAATTATCTCTGTAGCGAATATTGACACTCAAGAAATTTGAAAACATTAAAAAGTTAGAAACTGAGCGGAAAATTGCGAAATATTAAATACTCTTTCTTCAGATAATTTATAAACAAAGTATTGTTTTGTAGCTTCAGTTAAATCGACTTGTCAAGGACTTCTAAAAACAACTCTAAGACTCTTAATTCTTGGTAACCGCAACTAATGTTATCTATATGATATATTTTTTAAGTTTATACAAAAATTGACAATCTTAAGAAAAAATTTTCCTCTATATAATATTCTTCTCGAACTTTATATTCAATCTTTTGCATGCTGGTTAAGAAATTTCTTGCCAAGTTTATTAATTGACTTCTATTTGACTAACTTCAGCTGCTTCAATATACATGGTTAAATTCTATTTGGATCTATCCAACTTCTATATGATTTTCGAACATTATTCTATTTTGGCATTTTGTTAACTAGCGTTAGAGATCTCTATTCTGCGAAAAGGATAAGATGGACTTATGGTTCGGGATTGAAAGTTGTTTTAGTAAAGGGTATTCATATGTGAAGTTGGATTTGAAGAACTCATGCCATCAGAAAAAGGACCACTACCTCCGCCCACAGATTATTAATTTAAGTACTGGTTTCCATATTAACTTAAAGTGGAAGGTCTTCCTGAATATTCTTAATACTGGCTTCTCTGTCCATAATAATTACCATCCTCAAGTATTAAGTTCAGAGTTAAAAATTAACTATCGTCAATCCTTATCGGGTCATTCTTAACTTAATACTACTACTATTGCCCATTGTTATTTTTGAAAAACTAGTACATTAAATTATTCTAATTGTCTTAAGTGTTCCTTGAGCCAATATGACTTGCTTCTAGCTTATCTCCTCTCTAATCTTTCACATCACTATTGAATTAGCTGCTTTAGAGGTCTTATCTAGTATTTCCTATTTCATCAATCACATTAAAATCCTCGTTTTGGCTTTATCTTTGCATGTTTGAGTTAGAGACTAATTCATCACTAACTTATAAAGAAGACATTAGTTGTTACTATGTGCTTGCTTTCGGGTCATATAGATTGGCTTTTCCTAACTCATCAAGCAATTCTTAATCTTAAATAGTGCCATTATAAGCAAACATTAATAGTGAGTTAAATTCTGATTTTATTAAATTAATTGGACAACAATACCTAACTTTTGTGCATTCAAGAATTAAGTGCAGCTTTTTTATGGAGTTGTTGTTCCCATAAACTTCATAAAGTGTCCTCCAGATCCATTTTATAGAGTTCCGCTTGAAATGTTAAATTTTGGCTTCGCATTTCCGGCTGTTGCCTCCTCCCCGTATACTTGCATTCCTTAAACCTTAAGATCCTAGTGTAGCTGAGTGATCTTATTTTTATGTCATTAATTTCTGAATATAGATAAAACGTAAAAATCTTAAGATTCCATTCCTGGAGCACCTCTCATATGCATAAGTAAGCTCCTTGTGCCGTCATCTATGCTGCTTTTATTATCAAAGTAAACACCTCCTGTACCAGTCAGATTGTTCGAATTATATGCATTATTAGTGCCTCCTTCTCTCCCTCTTACTGGAATGGGACTCATAAATTTTAAAACTTATAACCCAAACTTCTCTAAATTTTTAAGCAATAAAACGAATTATTTCAAAACTCTAATGAGTCAAGGTTTTATTGAAAGACACATCTTCCTCTTTGCTCATAGGATTTTAATAGTTTTTCACTTAGTACTGCTCCAGTCGGATTTAATCTGTTATATGGAATTCTCTCTGAGAATTTCATTGCTCAAATTATTATATTTAAAGCAATAAGGGACGATTTAAATTATTCCATAATAATAATAATTGTTTTTATCAACTGATGATCTTAGCGAGTGTTGACCAAACTACATTTTCAGATTTAAATTAATTTTAGTAAATTTAATAATTAAATAATTTAATTTCTTGAATGAGAAAATATATAAAGTATTTTGTAAATTAGCTTACCTCACTACTTGCACTTTAGGAAATCGATTAAAAATGATTATATCCAAATTTATTTGTAACATTTTTCTAATTTGTTAAAACGATTAATTAGTATAGTTTATTTTATATTTAAAAAAATATAACTACATTTATTTGTATTGAGAGCAGGGACTCTTATAATTTAAGTCTACTAACCTATTCCTCCACTGTTCATTGTATTTTTGGAAAAAAAATTTCCTCCTAAATTGTTAAAATCCTAGATTAAATTCATCTATCCTTCCATATTTTGAGCTCCGTTCCCGTTGAAACCATTTTGAATTATATAGCTTAAAATATATTAAGTTTCTTTATATAATAATTATATTTTACTTCAAATTTTATGATCGCATTTAAATGGCTGTAATTATTAATAATTAAGTTTTTAACATTAAATTTAACAATAATACTCTATCACACAGAACTTCCAGCAAACAGACCAGGATGAAAGGATTCCTTAGACCTTGCTAAGAAAATAGGGGGCTTGTGAATCTAGAGTCATTCGAGGAGATTGTCTCAAGGAGGAATGGTTGACCCATCTACTAAGCTAACATTATTCTACTGTCAAGATTGCCTATATAAAAAAGTTTGTTTAAGTATTGATGTTCATAAATTTTCATAAAATACTTCATAAATTATGTAAAATCAATGTTTTCATATTAAATGTTATGAAAATCACAGCAAATTAATAGTGATTATCACTACTTTATCTTAAATCTATTTTTAAAAACTACTAAGAGTTATGTGTTTAGTTTGTAGAAGCTTTAGATTGCTAGGTTTCAAAGGGGATGAACTGTATAATAAAAATTTCCTAAAAGTTTTTTGAATTTATTTAATTAGTTAACAAATATATTCTAGTTCTGTGAGTAATACAACTCACTATAATAAGTTTAGGAAATTAGATTAAATTATATGAATTAATTTACCTAGCTTGTAAGTTTCTCCTGTGAGTTCGAAGAATCTCTAATCACATTATTTGTCAAAGATTAGTCCCTGCCTTCTCTTTTATTGTTCTCTATTTTTATAAAAAATATAAGAAATTGCACAAATTACCAATAACTTATTTAACTAATATTTATTTATATATATTTTTTATTTATTATCGATTGAATTGTCTCTTTATTAATTCTAAGATGAATTGTTCATATATTATGATTAATTGTTGTAGTTGCTGTTATTTTAGAGATTTTTTAGTTTCATATTTATTTTAAATAATATTTGTTAAGAAATTAAAATATAAAGACTGAAATTAATAATTTACTATTTTTTAACATTCATTATATTATAGGAATAATCTAATAATTTAAAGACTTTTTTATAACTAAAATTAAACTTTATATTTAATAAATAAAATTAGCATAATTAAAATAATGGAATGAATTAAGTACTTTAACAATTATAAAATGTATCAATTAATTATTTATTATAAAATTTGCAAATTCTATATGATTATCTGATTTCAAGAATTTTCACAATTTATATACTCAAATAAATCCCTAAAATGAAAAATAAATTCTATTTCTACTTAATAGTGATTAATAGTCAACTAAAAATTCTAAGTGCAGATAAAAATTTGTTTTATATAAATAAATAATTGCAATTTATAAATATTAGTTTAAATTTGATTAGATAATATATTATTTAAGATGAATGTAAGTAGTAATATAGAAAATGGACAAGTAGAATAGTAAAAAATTAAAAATTCCAAAAACTTAAATAATTACTAAACAAATATTAAATTAGTATCAATTTGGTTAGTTTGCTCATTTAAAAATTTGTTAATCCAATTCTGATTAAAAGTTATTGATTTTAATGCCTATTTTTAATAATAAATAAGTAAATATCAAATATTTATAACGACTTGATAAACAAAACATCACTAAAAAAGAATATAATAAATAAAGAAAAATATAATCAAAATTCTAATCCTCATCAAAATGAGCAAGCCATCTAAGAACATTATTTATTTATGTTTTATAGTGAATATAAATTAATTAAAAATTTTAATTAAATTTATTGATAAGACACAAGTGAATAGGAGGCATTACAAATTATGTTGAAAGATCACATCATTTTATTAATTATAGTGTGAAATTATGATAATATTGGTATTTTAATTTAATTTTTCATCATTGCAAAGTTGTATGCATAAGGAGAATTAGAGGATTTTACTAATTATTTTTATAAAAATATATTAATAATTCTATATTTTTTACTCTTAAATGTCTTGAGTAATCATGTAGCATTCTTAAACCACATCCAATAAGATATTTTATCTTTACTTTTATGAATTAAAATTCAAGGAAATTTACTACTTAAATTTTTTAATTCATTTTTTTTATGTTTTTAATAGTTTTTAGGAATTTCCAAATCAATTCAAATAAAAAAGGTAAAATAATCTCATAAATATATAATTTTATACATATTTATCAAAATAAGTAAATAAAATATATAATCCAATACTGTAAAATGATTCTAATGAGAAAACTCAGTAAATCATAATACATTCCCATCTTGAACCCATAAATTTTACCAATATTATTCATTTAATATATAAAGTGAAAAAAATAATAGAAGCAAAAGTATTCTTAATTAATTTTATTTTTTAATAATATTTTATTTATAATTTGATTTATAGATGTGTAATAATATAACATACTCTAATATTAAAATATTCTATTGTTTTATTATTCAATACTTCATAATAAAAGGATAGTATTTCATTTTTTATTATTTTGAAATTTGCATAAGTTTCATATTTATCATAAAGTTTTTATTCTAGTTTGATCAAAAATATTTTCAAATTTTTTGTAGAATTTTTAATAAAAATTAGATAAATAAATGATTCTCAAAAAAAGTATCAATTAAAATAAATCAGTTTTAATTTTTCAATACCTCTGTTATGGATGTACCAAGAACTAAATCAATAGAGTAAATGAAAAATGGTTGTAGCAGCAATTTGATTTTTGATAAATTTATAGAGAAAGAATCTACCATAAATAATACAATAGATTTATATGTATTTTATACAAAATTCAATTTAATTTTTTTAAAAATAAAATAAACTGTTGGTATTTTTATATATATAAATATTTAATAAAATAATATCAAAAATGGAAATACTGGACATTAAATTAATCAATATAATCAACTGAATGGTATTTTGAACCAATAATTGAAAAATAGTTTTGCAGAAGCTGGTAATATTGTATAAATAATATAAGTGCAAAAATGTTTATCTAAAAATTTTACAGAGATTAAATTTTATATTTCATATAAAAATAGCATGGACCACTTTCAATAATAGAGAAATGTAAATTTTAAATGTATATCTTAAAATAACAATGCCAAATAATTTGTAATTTTTGTTTAGACATTTTATATAATAAATTTTCAGACCTACCCATAATTAGAAATTCAAGTAACAAATCCTGTAAAAGGTTCACAGTCGTAAATATTACGAATAACTTTTTTTGAGATTTTTTTAACAATATTTATTTAAAACTTTATACTAAATTAAAATCTAACTACCAAGCGTTGAGAAAATAGAGGAAGTAATAAACATTAACAAGTAGAGTGTTATTGAGCACATACTTTTGAAAAAAACGTGATTAAAAACTCATGGATAAATAATATCAAATGCTAAATAAAAATGAACAATTTAGAAATTATACACCAAGCTAACTTGTTTAAAAAGATTTATATTAGTTATTAAATTACTTGATTTTTGAAAAGTATAGGTGATTTATAGATTTTCCAATTTACTATTTATATTTTCTTAAAGCAACTCAGGAATGATTAATGGAATGAATTAATTTAATCAGCAGTTGATCGAGAACCCCCTATCGTTACAAAATTACCAGTATTCTCTAATAAAATTGTAATTATATTTATTTCTCTAATAATTATTACTATAAACTTAATTAATTCCCTTTTTTACTTTACATATTAATAGCAAACATCCCTGCTTAACAACTTATAGGAGTAGCTAGACTTAAATACATACTTATAGCAGCAGTTATTTATGCAAGATAATTTCAGTAAAATGAATTAAAATCAAATGCTAAGCAAAAACTAATTTGCTATCAATCCTCTGTAGCAGAATTTCTAATCCAATGCTTTTTAATTTATTGAATTAAATTATAAATAAAAAAATTATTGAGAATATTTTATTGTGTATAATTAAAAAAGTAATTATGATTTTTTCTTTAATATAAGTAAAACTTCAAGCAGTCTTGATTCATTGAGATTGGCATTGTAGTGCAACGATAACCCTCAAATATATTTATTAGCAATTTTTAAACTATATTGGGATATATTATTAATAATCTATTTAAGATAATGACCTGGAAAATAATATGCTCACAAAATCATTCAATCAATAATAGCTATTCCCTCATAATAATAATGTCAGTAATTAAGCTAATAAGTAAATCAATCTCAATTCTATAAATCATTTCCAGAACTAAACCGATAAAAAATATAAATAAATAAGATTTTCTTATTCATTAAGTATTAAGATTTTGCTTAAATTTTAATTTAATTAATCGATCCAAAATTAGCACTGAACAAAATAATTAGCAATAATTTTAATATTACTAAAATACAATTGAATCGGGAAATTATAAAAATAAATACATAACGTTCATTCATTTAAATATAAACAGCCAAGTATTTGAGTGTAATGTAAATCAAATTTGTGAGCAACTTAACAGGATTCTAGCCATCTGATTAGTGTGTTTAACTGTTTAATCGTTAATTATAATAATTATCTTAATATTAAAATTTTGATTAATTTAATAAATTCCACTAAACAGATAAGCACACTAAACAGGGCTCCATTAATCTGTGTATCTGCTCAAAGAGATAAAATGAGCAACTAAACACACTAAACAGATGTCCTGAATGTGTGTATACTGTTTAATGCTAGTAAATGTAATGAGCAACTAAATAAACTAAACAGATAAAGTATTTTGCGTGTATTAGTTTAATTTAATTTAAAAAGATTAGTAATTGCTCTTAACTCTAATGACATTGATGATTCATTTGACTATCTCTCCATTTGCTCCTGATTGCCTTCCTCTTCATTTCCATCGTCAGAGTGCGCGTGTGTATCATCTGCCTTGCTACTTTCCACATATCTCTTGTACAGATGTCAAGCTAAGTCCACTCGAGTGAATGGGAACGGTTCGTCTCTTCTATACGATTGTAATTCTAGTTTACAGACTGTGATCCTCTCCATGAATGCGTCATAATCCTTTACTCTTCTGATCGTAGGGCAGTTGATGGGCCGTGATGTCAATTGAAATGTTCCTGAATGTTATCTATGTCTCTCTGAGCTTTACGCCGACTGAGTTACTCTGCTCTCCGCTCAATCAAGGTAGATCTAAATGTGCGATAAGCATCTCTGTGATATTTTCATGCCTTTTTCAAGATCAGTCCAATATTACTGCTGCTTTGCTGTGGTAAGCTATAGAATGATATGAGTCGTGCATCTATAGTTCATTGGCGGCATCCTTTGAAAAGTATCGTAGTTTTATCAGCACCCGATGCAATTCAGATCATAGAGCAAGCCTCGTCCATTACATTGAATATTTAATTTTTTTAATTACTAATCTTTTTAAATTAAATTAAACTAATACACGCAAAATACTTGATCTGTTTAGTTTATTTAGGTTCTCATTACATTTACTAGCATTAAACAGTATATACACATTCAGGACATCTGTTTAGTGTGTTTAGTTGCTCATTTTATCTCTTTGAGCAGATACACAGATTAATGGAGCCCTGTTTAGTGTGCTTATCTGTTTAGTGGAATTTATTAAATTAATCAAAATTTTAATATTAAGATAATTATTATAATTAACGATTAAACAGTTAAACACACTAATCAGATGGCTAGAATCCTGTTAAGTTGCTCACAAATTTGATTTACATTACACTCAAATACTTGGCTGTTTATATTTAAATGAATGAACGTTATGTATTTATTTTTATAATTTCCCGATTCAATTGTATTTTAGTAATAATAACAATTTATGCTTCAAAATGTGTTATAATATTTCAGATATAGAAAATAAAAATTAATAAATGCTTTATTTTTATTATTTTTATTTTGGAGTTGAGTTTATTTTTTATATGATTAAATATCTATTAAAACTCAATCTAGACAGAATAAAATTTTTATATTCACATATACTATAATTCATTCACAAATACCAACTGTAAGATTGGCAACTAATTTTTAGCTTTCAATAGATATAATATATAAAATTAAATTTCACTATAATCTTATAACCTTCATGCCTCCCTTCAATTATAAACACAAATTTTAGATAAATTTCTTGATTTAAAATTTTTCTATATTTATAAGAGATAAGCAAAACTTAGATTCCTTTTGAAAGCATGACATTATTTGAGCAGTGGCACTCGATCATAAATAAATTTCAAAATCCATTTTCTACAGATCAAAATTTGTAAGATTTCTAAGATTAATTTAATTTATAGAATTAATGAGTAATTACTTTAACAAAACGCTTCCCTCAATCAGGAATTATAGAATATTAATGAAGGCCAATAGTCACTTTATATTTATTTTATAATTAAAAAAAATTTCATTTCTAGTTTTTAATTGGAATTTTTTTTTCCTCCAAATTATTATATAAATACTTTCGTTTTTACCTTTAATGAACCAAAATCCATTCGCTGTTTCAGGATAATCAGATTTTAGTAAAAAACGATTGTTTAAAATTATAACTATATTTTTCAATATTATAATTTTATATATTAAATCATAAAAACTAATTTATTTATAATGACTTTATATATTTTATAAATTGTAAGTGTAAATAACAACTACTATTTTTTACTAACATATAATTTTATAGTGTTGAAAGAATAGATGAAATTGATCATGAAGTTATTAAGGATTTCGCAAATTAAAAATCCTAAAATAAAAAATAATAACCAAAGAAAATAAAAACTGAAAAAGCCAATATACCGACATAAAAATAAAATGTGAAAGATAATGAAAAATAAACTTAAAGAATGACTAAGAAGAGTCATACTACAAATAATGCTAAGAATATAAATGAACATCATCAAATTAAACTTATTTTAAAAATATTATAAATCATATCTTGGATATAATATAAAAATTAAAAAAAAGGATCGTCAATTTATTCAAAGGGTCTTTGCAAGTATTAATAAAAACTGAAAAAAACAAAATTTATTTAACTATGTTTTAAAATGATATATTTTTATAGTTTTCCATTTATAAATTGAGTGTTCTAATAAATTCAATATGCTTGTTTTCTAAATACTATGTCTCTATATATAAATAAAAAATAATGAAAATATAAAACTTATGGACATGAAGTAAAATCTCACTTCTTTATCATTGCCATAGAGTTCTCAAAAATCTAACACATTGCATGTGGGATAAAAGAGCAAAGCTACTTCCAGTACAAATTAAGTTGAAATTCTATCGAATACCCAGAAGAAAATCACTTTATTTTATATTTATAATTGCTTAACATACATTTGAGAAAAACGCACTATTCATTTAGATTTTTAATAAATAATTGAATTTAAATATAGAAAAAGTACGATTTATACTCACATACAGAAACAGAAAGCGAGATAGGAGATGAAGATTCAGAGGGCGCCAGCTATGAAAAATAGCTCAGCAGATCAGCTGCCTTAAAATCGTTATAGTTGATTACTGAAACTAAACTTGAATAACCGGATTAAAATACTGAGAAAATAATTCACCATCATTTGTTAGAGAGTTTATATTATTAAAACTCTTTGTAATTTTATTTGATACAAGAACAAAAATCTTGTACTTTAGATTCGAATTTTGAAAAAAAATTATAAAAATGTTAAAAATTTATCTTTTTAAGAGAGTTAGACTGACTTACATCATAGTAAACGGCCAAAAAGATCAGGGGCTAAAACTAATAGATACTCTGGCTATGATTTAATGATTGGAAGCAGTAGCGCTGGAAAGCATGATCATTCTCATTACTAATTGATTCAATATTCAAATTACTAGTCCTTAGCAGCTTAGCCTTTTGTTATCTACATTTCAATAGAGTAATATAAATTTATCGTCTTAATATTTGTACAATAGGGCTTAGATCATGCTGAATATTCACTCACATCTAAGTGAATATGAAGTGATTGGGTTTTTGGGAGGCTACTGTTTTGAAAGCCAGACTACAAATTAGAAATGTTAGTTATTACTTTTATTATAAGCACTGATTTATAGACCTGATAATCAGCACAGTCATTCCTTGTGATTCATTAATTAAAAATCAAGTTAAACGCTAGAAGAACGTGGATTTATGTCCAGTTTCAGCAAATAACCCAAGAATGATCATTCAAAGTAGAGGTCAGTAAGTGCTTGGATAGTACCATAGTCATCCCTTTTTCCCCGTTAAGCCATCGCTTATTGATATAAGAAATCATGCTGTATACTAAAAGAATTTTGATCTTGAAAATATGCCGTTTGTTGCACTAATTATTGGGCCATACAGTACAAAAAACAGAAATGAATCATTGCAAAAGGTGTTTTATTTAATCAAGGAGAAACAGCCGTTTAGTCTGATTTATAAATAAATGCCTTCTCGCAAGATTAGAAGAGCGCTCGTTCTTGAAATTAAAGAGCTTTTCATAAAGTACAAATCTCACAAAGATAGAATAAATTTAAGAGAGAAGTGGAGTTCAGGCCAAACTAGAGAAGATAAACTGGTTGATGTCATATATATGATTATTTAGAAAAACATGAAATAAAAGGACAAGAATGATATACAAAATGATCTTGTGAGTAACCTGAGCTCTATAGATTATCAAAACTTATCTTAAAATAACTTAAATACTTTGAGCACTGCTAGTTCTGAGAGATCTTACTCGAAGAGTAGTGAACTCGATAATTACTCTTTCAATGATACTTCAGGGCTTATATTTTTCGTAAATTTATATTGTCTTATGTCAAGCTAAAATTATGAGCCTCAGTTGAATAATTCTTATAAAATAAATTAATAAGAGAAAAGAGAAACAGTTCAATAATAACAACTAATGGTTTATATAACGCTATAATTTTATAGTTAACAGTTAAAGTTTTGATAAATTATCTTTATATATATCTTTAACAACTAACTTTGCCAAAGAATATCTCTTAATAAAATACAGACCTGAAGAAAGGTAGTTACATTAGTATAGAGAATGATGAACGAGTTAAAGAGTTCATGATCAAATTGAAAAAATTAATAAAAAAAATTATTTTCAACGAAGAATATGTGCCCAGTGATGAAGAATGAGGATCATATTAATTTTTATTTTAATTTTTAGTATAAATTGGATTTCAAATGAGTATTTATGAAATATAACCGTAAGACAATTAAATTATACTAATTAAAACTTAAAGTATATAGCAATTAGATAAATTTGTAAATAAGACAAATTTAATCTCTATGTTATTGACTATTCTACCTAAACATTCTTGCAAAAAAATTGATTAAAAAAGGTCTTTAAATTTATAATTCGCATTATATTTTTAAATACTTACAGGTTTCAATTTAGAAGAATAATAACAATTTTAAATTTAAAATCTTGCAATTAGTTCGTTTGTAAAATTGTAAAAATATATATTAATTATATTCAAAAATTTATAAAAAATAGAAATAATTTCTTGCAGTCATGTATTATATACTTAATTAGCTTACTTTTAAAAATTACCTTATTTAATTCGAAATTAATATAAGCTTATAGATTTTATAATGTTTTATTTATATGCATATTCATTATATTAGAATGATATCTATAAAAAATATTCAATCAGTATCTCACTCTATTTTGCTAATTTAAGTTTATTAAAATTAAACAAATTCAGTGATTTCAATTTTAATTATAAATTCCCAATTAAAAAATTGTTATACTCAGATAAGGGGATTTGATTACGCACTGCCAGTATAATACTTATTTTCAGTTTATGGCGGCTAATTCTAATTTTATAATTCATTGTCAAATACGCTTCGCCCTCCAATTCCCATTCTTTACAGAATTTTTCTGATTTTAAATGGGTTAAATTCTTATTCTGGTTATTAAATATTTTTATTCTCCTATTGTTGTTATTGCTATTTAAGTTTTAAGTTTCGAAGCTTTTGCGTCACGTCACCATCTTAAAATAGATTTTTATAAAACTTTTTATAAGGAATTTAGGAATTTAATTGAGTTAACATTTTAAGTTTTAGTAAATTTTAGCAACTTAGTAAGAATGAATATTGTGCTTACTATTAACAGGGCTCTATTAGTAAAGTTCAAACTGCCTATCCTAAGTCAATTAACCACTATTTGCAAACACAGGGTTGGTATATTTCAATCCATAGCTCATTCCAAAACCCTTGTTAGAGTCTAAATTTTATAAATTTACAGCTTTATCTGTATAAGGTTTTATGATATCCTAATCAACTGGTAGAGGATAAACTGAAAGGTTTTTGTATTAATAAGGATTCTTATCAACCATTTTTGTAAAACTGTATTCATACTTATATCTGGGATTATTGATAGAGAGATTTGCTGCCTGAATCTGTATTAGAATGGGGATTAAAATTTTAGACTTCGTTTTTGTTCTAGGTTTAAAACACAGATGAAAAAAACTATAACTTAAAATTAATGATATCTAAATATGTAGATGTTTGATTTAATGAACCCTTTTTCCAAAGTAATCGCTGTATAATGAGTTCATATAGTTTTCAAATTTCCAGATACTTATTTAAACGAATCTCGTTTTTTTAATTGGAGATTTTTATGTTTCTTATTAGAAATTTCTTTTTGTTTCTTATTCTTTCATAAAACTTTGCTCTGCTTTTAAGTAAGTTTATTCATTGATGTTATCGTTTTAGTTTTATCTGAAAGTTTGTTCTATTGATTTCTCATAACCGTTGTAAATATATTCATTTTAGTTAACGAGTATACTTTATATAAGTAATCTGAAGAATTTTTTACATTTATTACCTCTTAATATACTTAAAATTGTATTAGAATATTTTTTTTTAAAACGAGAGCTCCAGATATTGAAGGTGCCATTATAGCCAATTTATCTTCCAAGTATTAATCCTTTTAATTTAGATATTATCCATATTTCTATGAAAACTTTCTCATCGCTTACTTTAGAATATACTGAACCTAGATTTTACTTAATTATTCTTTTAGTTTTTACTGTAATTCGATTTGAGGTTGAAGCATGTTTTCTGTGTTTTCTATGTTGTCTAGTATGAGCTTTGGTTAATCTAATTTTTGTTCGATTAAAGATAGGATTTTTTGGGAATAAGATTTCTTATAAAATAATTCAGAAAGGCATATTATTTTCTACTCTAAAGTTCAAAATTTTCTTGATAAAAACTAATAAAATTTTTACACTGATAATATGAGAGAAGACATTGATTTTTTTAATAAGATATTTTACATTTCTATTCCCAGATTTTATTATATTTTTATATGTCTTTTATAGCTTATTTAGTTGGTAGTATGATATGTTCAGAAACTGTGTTTTGATTGTTCAAACTGAGCTTTTCTTAATAGTCTGCTAATTTAATTCCATATTCATTAAGGATAAGCTTTGATTTCTTTATGATGCTAAATATTTTACTCATTCTTGCTATCTAATCTTATAAATGGTTAGTTGAATTCTCAGAGTTACAGATTTTAAATTTAAGAGTCTAAAGTTTTATGCCAGGATTAGTTATACATTTATTTACAAATTCTCGAAAGTTTTTTCCTCAAAATAAATGTATTGTATAGTTTAAATTGAGATTATTGTAAAGGAATTCATCTTGAGATTATAGAAAACCTCTATTCTTTGATTTTTTAGATTCATATAAATCCTCCATGTTGTATTTTTGTAGCTCCATACTACATTGTCTTTTAAAGCCAATATTAAAATTAATTTAAATAAAAATACTTGGAAGCCGCTTTTCATGTTTATAAGAGTTGTACTCTTTTTTATTAGGACCTTTCCAGATGATTACAACTAAATTTTTTCATTGATCTTTTGTTAATATTCATCACTTAAATAAAAATAAGTTGTGTTTGCATGAGATTATGTTTATTCAAAACTTACTTTCAAAAATGGAACACTAAAAGAATATAATTAAATCACTGCTAATTGAATGATCACTTCCTGAATTAACAAATACCTATTACTTATATTTAGGCTTGGTATCTTCCTTCGCTCTATTTTAGTTACTATTTTAAAGCTTATTCTTAATCATATATTTCATTCTTTATTGGATATATTGTAGTTTAAATGTTGATGATTTACGTCTTGTCTTACTTTTACAAAACACTTTTTCATCTTCATCTAAAAACGATTAATTTACAGATACACTCTCTAAAATTTCATCGATCTTTTCTAATTAAGAAATTCTATTTCTTGTCCCATCAATTTTTTAATAAATTGAGCTGTTAAATCTATCTCCTTAATCGCTTGATATTGATTTATCACTCATCTTTCCTCTCTTTAGTTATTTTATTTAATGTTGAAGCTTAATTTCTAAGTGCTCCTTCTCTAGAACAATTTTTAAAGCTGAGAATATTTATAGTTTATGCTTTTCTTGCTCTAAAATTAATGACTCTTACCTAACAGTCATTAATCTCATTTTCTCACGTTTTTTCCCAATTCTTTCAACTTCCTCTTTAATATCTGGAAACTATGCTAAAATGTTTTCGAACACCTGAATGTCATATTTCAAAATCATAACATCAGTGAGAGCTATAAAAGATTCAGCTCTCTCACGCCTGTAAATGAAATCAGTCTCGCCAATTAAGCTACCCTTTCCTAATGACCTTTTAGTGGTTTAATTTTCTACGAATCCCTATTGAAGCAGAAAAATCTCTTCAGGTCTAGTTCCTTACTTTAAAATTAAGGCATTCTTTTGAAACTGCAATTTTATAATTAGGTCTAAATAATTAAGATAAAACATCTGGTCTCTGTTCTGCAAAAATGGGATCTAAGTTATAGCATCATGATAAAGAAAGAGCGCCAGTCAAGTTTTAAGATTTGGAGGTAAAGTTTAAAGCAGATTATTCATTTCATAGTCACGAGATATGCTGATAACCGATTCACTGTCAGCGAAGTAATTTTAAATTTTGCTTACCATAGCCTCTGGAAGTTTATACTTTTGAGATAGTTAAATGATTTATTTCTCTCTAGTTTACCTCTTTGAATGACTTTTACTTAGTTCTGAAAATTGATTGGCAAGTGCTGATAGAGTGTAAGAAAACATAGCCACTCCAATAATTAAAATAATACAGACAAGAGCTGTTTCCCAATCATTTTAAGGTATAATATCTCCATAGCCAACTGTGATGATTGTTACAGAAGCCCAATATAGAGAAGTTAAGTAAACCTTTTTTATTAAGTGAGATTTAGTAAATTTTAATTTATAATTTATGAGTAAAACACTCCTTCATCTTACATGTTTATACTGTAAATCCAGTTGACATTTATACTAAAATTAAAAGTTCCTGCTACTCCCCAGAAGCAAGCAATCATATGCAAAATAAGTATTAGACTCCAAACTGTCATGATAAGATTCATTTTATTAACTGAAAATCTCGCCTTTTTCATGTGGATATTGAGATTCTTTTTTACATTTCTGATTCTGAATAGCTTAAATGCCATGAGAAAGATATAAAATCTTGGGATATATGCGAAATTGAATGTTACAAGATTCTTTAAATCGTCTAAACTAGGCTCCCCTGGGAATGCTTCGAACATTGCGAATGGGAAATTTCCTAAACAATCTATGAAAAACCATCTTCTCTATTAAATATAGGCTATAATAAATAAAAATTGAATAGTAAATGTTTAACTTAACTCTTTGGCAACAAGTTTTCTGTCAAATATGTACTCTTCTGAAAATATATGGATTTATTATGAATTAAGTTATACCTTCTTTGCTAAATTAGGTATAAAAAATAGAGATATGCTCTCAAATAAGTATACTATGTCTACAGCAAAATTTGTGAGTGCAATTGATAACATTATTGATCTTTGATCTTCGAAAGACATTCTGATGGGAAGAAACGCTTGAATCCATATTAAGTTTAATAGTAGAATGAAAAGTGTCCATCTGGAATACCACTTCGAGTTTTTAAATTTATTTTACTAATTGAATATTTTGAAAATTATGCTATTTTAGAAAAAAAATTGTATTAGAAAATATACTAATTGACCTAAACTAAGTCCAAAAAATAATTTAATTTTTAAGAGTTCGTATTTATCCACTATAAAACTTTTAATTTATAACAGAAATCTATGAATAAATTACTAACATATTTTTCAAAGGGTATCTCTAAATCTTCCATCAATTAGTCCTAATTATATTTTTGTTTTCTTCTTCGCTTGTTTTAATGTTATTGTTGTTCAGGACTTTCTTAAAACCCCTTAAGAATTTAACACTATTTAAATAATTATATAATAAAAATATTTTTAATTACTGATGGGAAATTCAGTTAATTAAAATAAATAAATTTTAAATGATGAACTCTTCCAAAATTCGTTTTATCTAATCTATATTAATTTATTACGAGTTAAGAATAAAAATTAAAAATAAAAGTTCAATTATTTATCATAATTTTATTAATTCAAGAATAAAAATTATATCTTATTTTAAACGTGAAATATGATCACTAATTTCCATCTTTATTCTCTTTATTATATTGCAATAAAACACACAGATTTATATATTTTACTATTTAATTTATTCATTCAAATTCTACATAAATTGCACCATAGCGACAGGAGATTGTCTGTTAATTTATAATCAGATTATATTTGATAAAAATAACAAAAATGATAAAGGATATTGATTGAATAACTTACTGATTTTGAGGTTTGTCTTAGTTTTGCTATTATTAATTAGATATATTAATATAATACAATCTAAAACGGGTATAAAATAATAATAAAAATGTTTATGACACTTATATTATTATCTTTTTATTGTAATGTATTTTTATATTGAATAATTTTGTTAAATTATTGTAATATAAATACTAAATAAAGTAGCCCATTTAAATATAATACCACTACATGTAATGAAGCATGTTGTCATCGTACTCAATGCCATTTTCATTTTATATCATACTGCTAAAATTCAAGTTTTATAGCTGTTTTTTATGCATTTCATTCTTGCTTCCAGAAACTAAATAATTTAATAATTTAATATATAATCTCAATTTGTTTTTAACATATCACTATTTTATAATAAATTCAAAGTAATATATACCTGTTAATTACAAAAAAACGTCTTCAATTTATCATATCTTTCTTATATTTTACTTGACAAAAATAATTGGTTATAAAGATATAAAAAGCTATTTTACTTATAGTCATTTGATTTACCTGTTCTAACGCTATTGATAACAATAATTATATACATTAAATTCTTAAATAATTTTATTTAATAATATCTATAATTATTAATTTGCAAGTTAGAGAGTGGAGTATCACTTTAATTTTAGTTTAGATCATTCTAAAAATACTAGGTGATTATATATTAACATAATCGTATTTCTTATATAAAATTTATCATGAAAAATTATATAAAATAGGTGTAAGTGGGAGTTTGAACTTGGCTTCCAAACTCACTGTTATCCGCATTTGGGTTTTTCTTTTTATTTTTATATTTTTTATGAACAAGATGACGTTTTTTCTTTTTCTTACCTCCCCCGAGACTCATTAACCCTGCACTGATTGGTTCTCTCATAGTCCTATTACTACAATAAAATAAATTTATTATTATGTTTTTTTTATATATAAAACCAAAGATATTATAAAATATGAGTAAATAGAGTATTTTAAACTATAATTATATATATTTATTTTTATAATAGGAGTTAATGAATCAAAATTATGGGATTATTAATTAGTAATACTTATATAAATTTTAATAAAATAAAACTAAACTATTCCCTATAAAATTTGTATTGATTAGGAGGTTTCTTAACTATAAGTTATTTCTGAATTATTACATTTTTTATTATTCCATTGTTTTATTCCCACTATTTTCATCAAGTGCAAACTCATTTTATAATATATTAAATGTGAATAAATAATTAAATAAAAAAATTATATTAAAATTCTCTCCTATAATATAAAATCAATTTTTAATAAGTGCAAAAGGTTCTATTTTGATATATAAAGATGTTTCCTATATCTCATTTCGTATAAAATAAATCTTAATTATTTATAAAAAAAATATAGATATTGTAGAAATACATTTGAATTTGGAAAAATAATTAAGATTAAATATATAATATTGCAAATTCGTAGCAGTAAAAGTTAGCAAATTTGAACGATCTTGGGCTCATTCGATAGAAAATTTAAAATTAGCTTGACTTTATTGTTAGTGGTACTATTTTATCTCATCCATGGAGCGAGATAACTTCACTTTAATGTGACGGTGTAATTTAATGAATTTGGAGGTCTTTAATTAAAGTGAAGTTATCTCGCTCCATGGATGAGATAAAATAGTACCGCCAATAGTAAAGTCCAGCTAATTTTACATTTTCTATCGAATGAGCCCAAGATCGTTCAAAGTGGCTAACTTTTACTGCTACGAATTTGCAATATTATATATTTAATCTTAATTATTTTTCCAAATTCAAATGTATTTCTACAATATTAACCATTTCTTATGCTATCCAATTCGGCTTAATCCGATGTTTACACTTAAAAAGCATTGTTCAACTCTCAATCGTTTCCATTCAATCCTCGCTTCTTCTTTTTAAATTTGTGTCTTTTCTTCACTTCTTATTGCAAAAATAATTAAAAATCTATAATTTATATTATAATATATTTTTTATAAAAATACTAAAAATATCTTTTTATTTTAAAATTTATAATATTACTTGTCATGGCTTTTTATCTAATTATGCGATGCTACTTTTCTCTATTATATAATTAATATAATATAATAATTTAATTTGTAAAATTAGATTTACTAGTGATTGTTATAAATCAATTAGACTACTTGAAAAAACAATTTTTATAATATAATTTTACTAATTTTTTACTTATTTTAGAAGAAATCTGACAATACTTTTGCTAATATTCACACATATATCTCATAATAAAAGTATAAAAAAGTTGATTTCTAAAAAATTGAGAAAATAAAACAGCTTTTATTTTATATTTTGATAACTTTCAAGAATATATATCAAATCATATCATAATTTTAATTTTTAAAGAGTATTTCAAACTTATTTATAATTTATTCAAGTTTCTAATTTATCAACCCATTATTGATTGACATGAAATTTAATGATAATAACTTCCTAATTAAAAATATATATTAGTCTGTGAAAAGACAGCAAGTTAATACTGTTCTGAATTGTGTCAAGGCTTGCTTCAGAAGTCTAGGTCGTTCATATGATCTGCTGAGAGAAGAGCAAGACTGTCTCCATTCTTAATTCACTAAGTTCAACTATTTATTTTAATAATTATTATAATTATAATTATTAAGTAATGAGATTACTAAGAAGTATTGAAGCCTACTTAAATCACTATTTTCATTACTGCATAAATAATAATTAATTATTGAATATAATAATAATTGAAACTATGCGAGTGACTTGATGTTTAACTAATACGAAAAAATCAACGCACAAGCAATGAACAGAAGCAGGAGATAAGCCAACCACAAAATACACAAAATTGAGAAAGTAGGGGATCAAATCTAGCATTAATTGGAAGAGGTCAATGTAAAATAGGATTAAAATGAATTGTTACAAAATTAACAAAATCAGTAATAATTGCAAACTCAGTCACAACAGCAAGATCATGCAGAAGAAGTGCCAGTTGATCAAAGTGCAGAGGTTTAATAGAAAGAAATAGATAATTCATATATTAGTAGTAGAGAACGAGTAAGTGCAAAAGAGGGACAATGATAGAATTATTCATTAAGAAAATAGTGCAAGTAATTTATAGACACAAAGTGTTCCTTAAATTTGATTACATAAAAATTGTAGCAAAATTTGTAAAGAAAATAGATGGAGTTATAGCTTGTTTAATTTTTGGAATTAATTCATTGATCAAAATGTTACATTTATTTACATTAAAGAATATTGCTCAATATTAAATAATGAAGGTATTAATTTAATAAGAATTTTTAAATCATAACAATTTAAAAGTAAACTATTTCTCAATGAAAATAAACAGTTTTTTGTGTTATTTTAAGGTTGTGTAAGTAATTTAAAATGTTTATATTAATTTATAAAAAATAAATTCTCTCAATTATTTAGTTTTAATTTTATAAACTTCGTTTAAGAGCTTATATTTTTAATTATTTTATTAACATAATTATCCTAATTAATAATCGTTTTATTCTTAGTAAAATTCAATTTCTTTCTTGACTTTGTTTTCTATTAAAGCAAAATTTATGTTTGAAATTTTGTTAAAAAATTTTAAATATAATATCAATAATTTTAAAATAAAAAACCACCAGAAACTAGATGCACGAATTGATCATTAACAACTTTGGATATTTCAATAAGATCCATTTTAACAAACATGGTCTTTTTATCTCTTTCTTCCTCGGGATACTCACTTGGCTTGAACTAGAACAGACATTCAAAGTTTATAATTAATTTTAACATAAATTAAAGTAAAAAACTCAATAATCAAGAAAAAGTATTTAAAGAATAATTAAAATAGAGCATTTAATGATTGACCAACTGAATTTAGGAATTTAGAGTAGGCATGTATTATGTTAAAATCATTCTTGTTTATATCATTTACAGGAATTGCAAGAATTCAAATTAAATAAATGAGATAAATCAATTTTCATAGATGCCAGAATATCACTTAATGCTTGAATTATATTTAAATTTATAAACTTTATAGATCAACACACTTAAAAATTAAAAGATTACTTTATTTATTCTTTTACAAGAGTGGATCAAGTCTGACCCCACTGATCATTTCGAAGTATATGTCATATAAATCAAGCAGGAGTGTGCTTATAAAGCCCATAAACTTCAACCCTGCGGTTTTAGACTGCAAATAGCTCACATTCCTCTCTGAGTCAATTTTCACTATCTATTATTGGTAAGTCTCAATCATTGTTTCGATTAAGAGAGAGGATTTTATGGTAGTAAGGAATAGAGATTTGTAGGATGGGGCTGTGTCGCAGATAATTTTCAAATAAGTTATGCATATCATATAAAGTAATTATTCATTTAATCCAGTTCAAATAAGATGAATACGATTGAAATATAATCTTCCAACAATTTATTGTCTTTTTATGTATTTTGTAAATTAAGGATCAAAAGTAAAGTGCTTTTAAATAAAATTAATTCCTTGAAGAGACTGTGATGGATTCGTTCTTCAAGCATTATCAATTTCTGGTTCAGTATTATGCAGATTAGTGCCTTTTATTTAATAAATAATTTCAACAATATAATTCTGCAATAAATAGTATTTATAAGACCTCTAATGATAGCATCATGCTTGGCTCTCACTCTCTTCATAATACCCTTGAAAATTTGCTTTCTCTCGTCCTATTTGCCTCTGATGCACTCCCAGGCTTTGTCCTTAAACTCATCGTTAATCATGTATTTTTGCCTGTTTTGAGCCATGAGACGCTGCCATGTCCTTTCAGTCATACTCATTCTGTTTGTGCCAGCCTCGATTAAAGTGGTAATTGGGATGTATGCAACTGCGTTTCTTACAACTCTATTTATATGAAATTCAAAATTCTAAAATTTGAGAACTTTACTTAACCATAGATATAGAAGCGTCACTAGTGTTTCTAATTCATAGATTTATTTAATAAAGTAACTCCAACCGAAAATCAAGTATATCCATAGATAGCCCCATGTACAGCATTTTGAGCAAGTTTAGCACACATAATTGTATCAACTGCAATGGAAGCGATAGTTCTGATTGCATAAGTAGGGTCAATGTACTTCAGTGTAATAGCCATGCTGTGAGTGTCCTTCGCATACTTGGGGATTGCATCTTTCAAGAAATTCCCTATATCGTCGTAAATTAGGTTGTTGGAGTCATCTCTTCGCTCGTTTTGAGTTATTTTCTCATTGGGATTAATTAGGCCTTCTTCTGCACCCTCTGCTACGACTATAATGCAATATTTTTGTTCTTTCACTCTGGCAACTACTTGTTCATAGAAAAAATAATCTTATATGAAATGATATTTTAATTTTCTCATACAATTCAAATAATAAATAGAAACCCTTAGGACCGGAGAGCTCAAATGGAAGTTCAGGTATCAAACAAATATCAACATTTAATTTTTATTATATCCATAGTTGAACAAAAAAATATATAGTTTCATTCCCCAAAGATTAATACTATTCTGTAACTAATTAAATTGAAAACATTACCACTTGCAAGTGATGCATTTCTAGCAATAAATCCACTGTATCTACCCATCAACTTGACAAGTCCCCCTCCATTCTGAGCATTAGTAGCTTCTGTGTAAGCAGCTTCAATCATTCTCTCAGCGACCTCGCAAGCAGTGTTAAATCCAAATGAGTTATCGATAATTGGGATATCATTGTCGATTGTCTTTGGGATTCCAACGAACGAAATAACCATTTTTCTTTCCATAGCGCGTTTAATTAATTCGATGATGCCTCGGTGAGTGCCGTCTCCACCTATTATGTAGACTTGATTTACGGCTCTTTCTTGCGGTGAGTTCAAAATCTAATTTTAATCATATTTAGTAAATTAGATTTATTTCAACAATAAAAAATTTAGAAGCTATATTCATAATGAAATATTAAAAAATCTTATCCTTGTCAAATCCTCCTCTTGAAGAACCAAGTATGGTACCACCAATTTTATGAATATTTTTTACTACGGAAGGAGTCAGTTTCATCCATGTTTTATCTGGGTATGAGTAGAAACCCTTGTAACCCCATTGAATTCCATAGACCTCAAGGGCTTCATAGTTGAAATGCAAAGACATCACAATTTCTTATTACTACGTTTAATCCTGGACAAAGGCCTCCACATGTAAATTTCCAATGAATAGTTGAATAAATAAGGTATTATGAGATTCTCAGTGTTTTAATGATATTAAATTAATGTGACAATAGCTGCCTTGACTTTCTTAGGATTGAAAAACACATGTTCTCTTGGCCCTCCTTTAGTAAATTTAAGCGACTATACGACTTCTTTCATTGTTGCATGATCTTTTGTAGCAATCACAAATGCATCATCAGCCATAAATGAATCTTTCTATTCGTAATAATCAATCATTAATTAAATTTTCTTACAGGTAAAAATCCACAACCGCCAAAAATAGAACGCTTGAAATTGTCTCCAATAAGGGGACTGGCCATAAATCTCTCAGCTAAACCATATAGATCAACTAAATGTGGGCATCTATCCACTATAGGAGCTGCTAACTGCATCAACTGCAGAGTCATTCCATGATAAAAGAGTAAAAACATAATTTAAACTAAATTTATGCAGATATTTTGAAAGTAAAAACAATATTTAGGATTCACTCCTCTTACACAGATTCATGACGAAATCATTGGATAGCTATTTATAAGTTCGAAAGAAGGTATTTTTCAAAATATGAACACATTAAAGCCTAATTTTATATAAAAATAAAAGTGGAAATATATATATCCACAACTACACTTACTCTTGTTGCTTTCTGATGAGTTTCTTTAGCTCAAAAGTCTCGTCGGTTTGATCGACTTGCACCTCTGCTAGAGCTTGAGAGACCTCATATGATGAAAGTTTTTATTTAAGGGGGCTTGCTGGTTATAATGTGATTAGTTTATGTAAAATTCAAGAGTTCAAATTAAAAATTTAGTATTGATTAATTATTACAATTTTGTTATACAAAGCAGTTGATGTTTGTTTTCTTTGTAGTTAGACAGGCTTGCCAATTTATTTAGGTTCTGTATGTCTTACTGAACTATCGTTTTCATAAAATAACCATTTTTAAATACTTATATAAAATCATGATGACTATAATAAAACCATTGGTAAACTATTTATTAATTGATTCATCACAATCATTATTGGAGAGGAGGGAAGCAAGGATCATGCCAGCTACTGCACTGATGCCAGTGAATGCTAGCATCTCTGGTTTACTCAAACTCATATTTATTATTTTCTAAATGATATTTAATTAATTAATTTATTGATTATTATTATTATTATTGATATGTTTTAATACAGTGTGATTGTTTATTGTATTATAAAAAGTTTATATGAGATATTTTAAACTTATAGATTTCAAGTATAAATTCTCGTATTTATATATAAAATTTATATTTAAAATATAAGAATGTAGTCATAGTAGCAATAGAATGCCAAAAATGGGGTCAATGGGGAGGTTAAAAGGCAGACTTTCCAGAACATTCACCCCACTTTGTTCCCAGATTCACAGCAGCAATATTTCAAGCAATCTATGTCATTTGGGGAGGAAGACTTGCAATTGCAGTAGTAGGAGCAATAGAAGTAGGCTTAACAGTTTAAACAATCATAGCAGACATTATAAAACCCTCCATAAAAATCATAGTAAAATCAGTAAAATCGATAAAATTAGTAGTTAAAAACAAGGTAGTATTGGTACCACAAATGTATAATAATAATAAACATATATTACAAATATTTATTAATAAAATGGCAAGTCAACTAATCAGAAAGAGCAGAATTGGACTGAAATGCCATCTCCTCCGCCTAAAATTAACATGAAATAAAATATTGAAGTGGGTGCTTTAAGTGGCGCTTAATCACAAGTTTAACAATAAAATAAAAAAGACATTTCTCCTATATTATAATTAAAAATCTTTTTAACCCAAAAATAAAATAATGTTTCAATGATAACATTTTAATTGCTCCATAATTTTTTATTTAAATATATGTCTCTAAAAGAAACTTCAAATAACGTGGGAGGCAACACTAAAAATAAAACTGAAGCCCTTCCTCCACGGGGTATGAATCTTGAAGCAATAAAACAAAAGAGTCTAGATATTCAACCCTCAGCTGTCCTGTAACACCACAATAGAACTAGAGACTAGGGTGGCACACTCAAAATAACGACAAATGGTAAATTGATGCACTTATTGTTCCGAATTTCAAATTTCAATATCTTTAAATTTAGTTACCTATAAACTTTAAATTTAGAATCGGGGATAGCCGAAGATAAATTGATTGTGGACTCTAATAATGGAGACAGAAATCTGTTATTTTTAATTTAAAACTTTAAATAATTACCACTTAATATTTAATGTAAAATCGATTGTTAAGCACAATCGGGAGAGTGCGTGGTAATGAGGAAAACATGGATTCTAGCGTTACGAAGTTAAAGACTATCTCAAGACTTGGCACACTCTTTGGTCAATCCATACTAACACTCACTATCATTTTTATACATTTAAATATAGGCAATCCGAAATATTTTAACATAGTAAATATAGTTCAAGATATTAAAAAAAAGGGTTAATTATTAGAAAATATATTTAAATTTTTAAGTCAGATCAGCTGAGAAACTTAAAAATATGGAGGTAGTATTGAAATATGATCCATATGTAGAGGTGGAATTTGGAGGTTATAAGTATAAGACTGCGTCTATCAATATTGCTGATTTTTTGTTAAACTTTGTCCTTAAAAATTACTGTTTATTATTTATTTCTTATTAATACAATTTCTAAAGAAGCTTGGTATTAATCAAAATATAAATTATCTATGTATAATAACAACTTGAATCCAATTTGGAATTAGAAACTTACTTTCATTCTCGATGACACTGTAAGAACAATAAACCTCTTTGCATATTAATATTTTATAATTATTTTATAGATAAACTTACAGACTGTAATAGTTCTCAGAGTCTACGACTAGGAGACACTCTTCAAAGACAGATTAATTGGGCAGTGTGAGATAAAAATTGAAGAATTACTCAAACACTAGAAAAATGTAAGCAAAAATTATTATTAGAATATTAACATCTACCTAAAAACTCTCCAAATCAAGTTATTATTAAGTATTTTTAAACAAAGAATTTCTTAAATATCATTATAACATTTAGACTGATATTGGACTGAAATTAAAAGAAGAGGTTAAAATAGACGGCTAACTTATTAATTTTAAGATTACAAGTAAAATAAGTCTATTTTTAATTTCATTATATCTCAATAAAATTTAATCTATAATAATGTTAACTTAATTATTAATTTGAATAACCTCCTGCTATGAAAGAAGTTGGAATTTTTAAAGATCATGCAGAAGGCAAAACAAAATAAATACTTTGCAAAATATATAATAAAGTCATTTCACTCTATGTCATCTTGATATAAGAAAATATTTATATATGAATCTCGGAAATGCTTTTGAGTTATTAGAGGGGCAAGCACTCTCGGTTGAGATTACAGATGAACTACACAGTAACACTTAAACTTAGAATATTAATGCGAGTCCACCAAGAGTGTTTTTATCCATTCAGTATTTCAGTTCATTTTTCACTTAATTAGAAATTTAATCACATTTCTTAATTTTATAGTACTTTAGATTTGAAATTTAATGTGCTACAACCATAAAAGGTCTAATGAATGCAAATAATTTAATACATAATTTCTTATATAAAATTGAATTAAATTACGAAAATAAGCTATCTCTAGTAATTCAACAGAATGACGTTGAGTAGCTTAAAAGTTTCAAAGACACTTTATTGCAATAAGTTCTGAACAAAGATACTACAATCCTGTGGATTTAGAAGTTTGGGGCTCAGTCTACTTTCTCACATATTGAAGTCTATCAGACACCCATTGACTTTGAATTTAATCAATCAAATGTAATCAATATTGGAAATCAGTAGCAGTATTGGAGAATTTATAAATAAATTTAAATATATTTATGTAATGTTAGTGAAATTAAGATGAGTTCAGTATTTTATATATTTTATAATGATTTTTTCATATTTTAGCAATAATATGTTAGCTACGAGCCATCAATTTTGAAAACTTTCACTTAATGTGCAAACTTAGCTGAGTTAGCTTTCACTTGAGAATACGATCAATTGATTATATAGAATGGTATTGTCTTACACTTTATAAATTAACTAAAGTTTTGATGGATAATCTTGAATACATTTTTCATGATTATAGACATACCCTCAGGATATTTTAATATTGCTCTTAAAAGTTATCTCACAACAGTTTGAACTTCAACCAAGACAATTACGTGAGGTTGACTCTCAAGTGTAAAGTTGGCAAGGATAAAATCATAAATTTCAACAGTTAAATTTGTGATTTTAAGGAAACTTAAAACATCGGATTTTACAAGAAACGTTCTGAGAACAACAATAAGACAGTTGTAGGGTTCTTAAGTATTAATTTATGATATGAATTGATTGTTAGGATTTTAAATTTATTTTAATTAAATTTATACAATTAATATTTTAATAGACTTGAATGATGAGAAGCTTACGATATTAGTAGTGGGAACTCATGCCATGAGAAATAAAGGAAGTCCAGTGTACTACACATTTGAATTTTATACATAAAAAAATACATTTTTAGTTAAATTAATTGCTAAATTGATAATATCTATTTTCTTCCTAAGTCTTTCTTCTTCAACTTGAATGATCCAAATCTTAATTATTATAGTAGTAGTAAAATACTTTAGGTAATTAAAATGCAAAATAAATACTGAACGTAATTACCGGAAAGTATAATAACTCGAAAGAACCATGGTCATTGATCAATCTCAATGCAGTTCCCTGCCCTCATTTCATTTGAATATGCTTTCTTGACCAATGTTTGATTTTTCTCTCTCCTCTTAGTTGTCGATTCTGCTTGGTGCATCTTTATCTTCGCCTTCAAATCTTTGGATCGAGTTTCCTAGCTTGGTTTCTTTATCCTCACAATTCTCTGATTTTGGCTTGGTTTGATCCGGGAACAGGTATTTCCCCACTGCTGTTTCTTTCTCGATTATCTCTCTGAATCTCCCTTCACATTCAAAGAGTTCTTACTCTAGTTGTCCTCTTGGAGCTTCCCTTAAGATTAATTCGTCCCATCTATCAATCTTAGGGTCATAGTAGTATGAGCTTGTCCCCGTTTCATCATCAGCTCCTTGCCAGATTAACTCACTCTTCCTCTCCATTTCTCTAATTGTCTCCTCCTCGCTAATGGCTTTCCTAGATCTGCCGATCTCCATTTTAGTGAATCCAACCTCCACATTAAACATGAGGTAGTATCTCTACATGCTCACCCAATCTTTGGCAAAAATCTGAAACACTGGTTGTCCATCCAATTCTAAGGCCAGGTGGTTTATAATCAGTTTAGCCAGGACACCGCAGTCTTCTGGATCTCTTACTTGATTCGTTTCCATCATGCTCACAAGTTTGCTGACTTTGAAGTCATTTCCAACTATCCCAGTTGCAAGTTCACTCAATTGGGCAATATGTTTTTGCAATACTGCATAGCTCCCTACATCTCTTCTCGTATCATAGATTTCTATGGTTCCTGATTTCCTCTCCACCTTCAGTACTACCCAGTTATGGCAATGTTTTACACTACTTTGGCAACTTGTCGGTATTATTACTCCCGTGATATCATCAGTTTCTCTCCAAAACTTACCGTTCTCTAATTTCCAATTAAATTCCCCAATGCATTTCTCCAGCCTAAGTATCCCGTTGCCATTCAGGACCACTGGTGGCAGTGTCAAATACTTTACCTTCTGCTCATTGATTTGCACCTCTTCAATTTGTCTGGTGATCGTCTCCAAGGTTTCTTCTGATACGTGGTTCCCTGGTATTAGGTCAAAATGTTCCCATTGTTGGTTTATCTCTCTCTCGTGCTCAACCTGGAGTTTCGACCAAAGATCCTCTTCTCTAGCTCCTCTTTTCCTTGCAGCCTATCTCTCCTCATACCTCCTTACTAGTGCTTTTTCAAGCTTTAACCTTGTGCTCGGGCAGCAGACAATTGTTGTCATTCTTGTCACCATCGGAGTCCACCCTTTCTTAGCATAGATGATTTTATCGAAGCCTCTGCACTTGACCTCTGTCAAGTCGATGATTTTCTTGAATTTCATCTGATCTCCTTGAATACACGTTGATCCGTCCTCGTGCTTGTCGAATTCGACTCTCTGAGCCTTGGGTTCGTCTAGTTTCTTGCTTAGATTTGATTTTCCAATCTTCAGCTTGCTCTTAAAACCCATCTGCTTGTTCAAAGGGACTTCTCTGCTCTTTTCATCTCTAAGTCCAAGTACTTCTTAATATTTGCTCCTGTCTCTGTGTTCAAATCGCACTTCTTGCACCTTCTCCCAAAACTCTCTCTTCTTGTTATACTGATCTCGTTGCCTCATCTACCTTTCCTTCCCTTCCTCACTGCTCCAGTTTCTCTGATATCTACTGAAATTTGATCTTTCCATAGTTTCTTTGTTTCTTTAATTTACCAATTGGTTTTCTTTTTAATTTATTAATTAATTATAACTTTCTGATTCTCTCTTATTATATACTTCTTGGTATTCTTGCATTTAGATATTTATAATGCTTGTCAAATCATATTCAATGCTTTTTCATCAAAGTCAGCTCCTTGTTTATTGACATAAGTCATTCTAAATAGCTTCTTAATGGGTTAATAGTACTCCCGTAATTCCAATTTCCTAATCCTCTGATCTAACCATATCATATTAGTTATGATTTCTATTTATTTATGACTTTTCTAGGTCAAATAGTCTATTCTCCTTTAAAAGTTTTGAGAATCTTGTTGGGTCTCCTGCTTGATTCAGCAGCTCACATCTCCTCATATGATTTGCGTCTACTAAGACCTTATACACACTGAAGTAATGGCTCATGCCGTAATTCACTATCGTTTTCCCTTGTGTTATTGCCATCATCGTGTCCATTACATTCTTTGTTAAAAATATTTTCTTTCTTTTCTGTAATTCACCACATTTTTGTTTTATTTCGTCTTTTACTTTCTTCGGCCTAAGGAACTATTCAATGTTCCAATTGATTTTCTTTAAGTTTTTTTGAACTAAATCTCTTATTATTTCACTAGTGTTAGGTTCCTTCAATTGAGTTACATTCCTTAGTATTTTGTTCAGAATGTCCCTCGGCGTTTTGAATGCTATTCTCTTTAGTTGCAGTTCTATTTTCTCTATTTTCTCAATTTTCACAAATTATGCCGCTACTAAAGGGGTATATTTGTAGATCATTAGAGACCTAATTTAAGCCATCATAATTGTATCATTCACAGTACTATTGCTTGACTTTGTTAGTCTCTGGTAAAATTCTGTCTGTTTTTTAATGACATTCCATGTGTTTTTTAAGAGGTTTTGTGTGTTTAAGCAAATGTTGAGTCCCAGATATTTTGTTTCCTGGACTTTTTAGATTCCTTCTATCTGAAATACTCTCTCAAACCCTTTCGCATCACTTAGGAACACTGCCTTTTTTGTGTTCAATTTCAGGTTGTGTGATTTCTCGATCTCCCTGAAACACTCGACTACTCTTTTGAATTATTGAGGGTCCTTGACATTCACCAATAAATCATCTGCGAAGGCTATTAATTTACCCTATTTTATCAGTGACTTTAGCTCTTATCATGAATATAGTGCATCTTGTAGATACATATTAAATAGCATGGGTGATAATCTACTTCCTTGAGCCACCCCTTGCTACGTGATTATCTCCTCTTCTTCATACTTAATCTTGTTCCCTTTGTACAAAGATTCAATTAGGTTGACTATTTCTGCGTCTTGTTAGTTCACTACTCTTTCTCTAAAGATTTATTGTAGTTTGTTTTTCCAGACCGAGTCATATGCCTTTTAAAGATCCACTAACAGGTAAGATTTCCTCTGTTTACTCTTCCTTCTGGATTGCTTTATGTGTTCTAACAACCTAATTAGATTAACATGTGTGCTTTTATTTTCTTTAAACCCGTTCTAATAATTTCCCGTTTTTAAAAGCTCACTGTTTCCTTAATTGATTTTGTTCATTATAACTTTCTCTACTATTTTGCTCAAGTGGGAATTGATCACTATGGGTCTAGTGTTGTTGACTTCCGGATAAAGATCATTCTGGTCTTTGCATAATAGTATCAGTCTTCCCTCCTTGATATAATCAGGTATTTATACCTAATTTAGCCACTCTGCTATTTTTCTACCTAATGTCTTTGTCATCTTTTCTGATTTCAGTAGCATCTTTCCATCGAATCCGTCTGGACCTATAGCTTTATCGAAGTTACATTCTTTTATACTTTTTTCAACTTCCTATTCTTCACAAAATTTGCCCTTCTACTGCTCATCAATCATTATTGCATCTAATTTACTTGTTTCCTAGCTCTTAGGTCCTCTTTTATCTCTGAATAGTTAGGTGTAGTACTCTACTATTTTTCTTTTTGTTTCCTCTCCTGGTTCCAGCCTTTCCTAGTTAATTGTAATTCCCTTGATTGGCTGTGCTTGCTTTTGGCTTTTTGTTAGTCACTTTACCAAGTAGAAGAATCCTTTTAGATCGTTCCTGTCTCCAGGCACTGTTCTAAGTCCATTATCGCCTCTCTCCATTTAACCTTTGCGTCTTGAAACGCATTGTCTGTTTTATTTCCATTACTTTTCACAAACCACTCGGGTGGTCGTTGATACCAATTTTTCCCTTTAGTTTACTTTCCTATCTTGTCCATGAAACAATGTTGAATTGGTGTGTCCAAGTCTTTTAATGTTAGCTCTCTCCCTTCCTCTATAAATGTCTTCCAGCATTGTTTTCTTATGTCCGATATTCTTATTGTTCTCTCCTTATCGGCCAGCCTGTAGTCCTCATGATATTTGATTCTGAGTCTGACTTATAACAATTTGTGGTCGGTTTACCTCAGTTAGCTCGTTTCCCAGCTTAATGTTTCTACATTCGATAATATCTGGTCTAGTTAGTTGCATCTTGTATGAGTTTCCACTCCCTCTGGAATGGATTCTTTTAGACCTTCTTTGTTCAATCTTTTTCCAAGTTCCTTTATGTGAAAGTTAAAATCACCCATGACTATAATTCTCTGTTTTTGGCACTTCTGTTTCAGAGATTTTATTATGTAAATTAATCGATTTTGTAGTTCCTTAACTTTCCATTCCAGTATGGGGGAATGTACGTCGTGATAACGTGTAGTGGGAAGCCTCCTACATTCAGTATCGTCCATGTTACAAATTACTTTAAAGTTTTAATCGTTTTCATTTCGTATTTTCCACTATTTAGTGCTAGTACTCCCCCGTTCCTGGCAAGCTGAGTTTGTGCAATGTCTTTGCTATTGATTCCTATCAATCTTTGGAGTCTAGTCTCTACTAATCCTACATAGTCAGGATTCTTGCCTTCTATTTCCTTCATCAATTAATCTTGCTTCAGTTTAGAGTTCAGTCCTCTTACATTTTAAAGGCAGATTTTGAATTCTATTGTCTTTGCATTTAGTTTCCTTTTATTATTGATAATCTATTCCCTCCTTCTTGATCTTTATTTCTCCGCAAATCTCTCATTCCTTCTTACCCATCCTTCAGCTTCTCTTACTGGTTAATAAAATTCGAGCTGTCGGCTATTGTCAGTCCTGACCGAAAATTTGTCTATGTTTTTGAAGTTGTTATATTCTAACTAAACATTTTGGTGATGGAATGTCTAATTTTAGGAGTTTGGTTTTGAATTTTCAAAGCATTTTTCCAATATTTGTTGAGAACTTCTTTTCTCTGATTTCTCTTACTCTTCGTTGTATACTGGCAATCTTCTTCGTTCATTGGTTGATTACTTTCCTGGCTCCATTTTCCAAGCCTTTTATTTACCTATTGGTTTTCTTTTTAATTTATTAATTTAATTCCTTAATTATTATATACTAAATTTTTATTAAATATCTCTAAATTCAAATAAAATATCGATTATTTTATCATATTTTATTGTGAAACAAAAAATTTAATTATTTTGAGATAAGTATGGAAAAGTACAAAGAACCAATAAATTCTCAATTACTAGAATTGGATGGTTGGATACTCTCTATAATAACGACTTATGATTAATTTCATTTCTTGTAATAGGAAATTATTTCATAATAAAATTTTAACTTTAATTTCTTGATTATTATCATAAATTTATCGTGAAATATTTTTATAATAATTATAGAAATATAACATACAAATATATATAAATTGTTTTTAGGGGCTGCGTTACATGTTATAAATAGAGTATTCAAAAAAAAATTGAAATTTATTTTTTAAATAGCATATTGAAAAATCATGAAACAGACAAACAATCAATATAATTATAAAGATGAGTTATATTTTGAATTAATTGTAAAAATATTATAACTTTTGATTTATTAATAAAAACATTGATATTTTTTTATAAATGAGTTAATAAATTTCATTTTTTTAAATTATTTTTAAATATATTATAATAAATATACATGAATTAAAATTAATCTAATAAATTTTTGAATAGTAACCTAATTAAGGTCTTATCCACACATTCTGGTTCAGGAAGCTAGTTATGGGACCTTAGGAATCTTTTTAAATTTAGCGCTAATTCTATATGGATTTTTGTCATCCAGATTTTATGTCTATGTGGATCAGGGAAGTAGACTGCTTTGTACTGGATAAGATAAATTTTCATTCGTCATGAAAGTCAAGGATTGTACCTTTAAAGGAGAATATACAAGATGTAAAATTCTAATGAATATTATTAGTATTAATTTAAGTAGTATGAACTTATTGGTCTGAGTAAAATTTGAATAATAAAAATTTGACTATCCTGTGTATTATTTGAAATTCTTTTCAAATTTTCATATATATTCTGAAAATAAGAATTTATTCTTTATACATAGTGACACATATAAATATAATTTTCCTGCTATTCATAATAATAAATAAAATTATAATGGTTAAGGTAAAATCAAGTTTTTTATTATATAATGTAAGTGCAGAAATGTGAGATAAATTTCCATATTGATCTCTTTGGTATAACTTGTCATTCTAAAAAACTGTCCTTTAGCAAGTCAAACCAATTCATGCACTGGATTTTTCGAACAGGATGCTGCTCTTCAGAATTTCGATAGATAGAATTTGACATATGGTATATCTATGGCTGTAGCATTGGTATCATTAGGCTTAAGTTTTTGATTTAAACATCCTTGCAACGGTGGATAACAAACACCCAATCTTTCAATTGCAGAGTGAAATGTCTAGAACAAGCATTTTTCAGAAATTGAATGTATTCTCCAATTTTGTGAACAGTCGTTTTTATGAATATTAGCTCCTCATTAGATTTGAATAACATTAATGCGGAGTTCTTCATCCACAGGCAGTGTTCATGGACTTGCTTTATATTATAATTTATCATTTTCACAAATTTAATTGTCTTACTTAAAATGAGAAGTTTCATTTAAAATAATTTCTTAGTCTCTTAAGCTTTAAAATAGTAACATTCCGGATTTCAGTCTAATTATTTATGAGTTTTTCGCATTTCTTTTTCATTTTTTAGTATGGGAAAATTTCATGACCGACTGGTGAAAATATCCCACATTAGAAAAGAGTGTAATTTTAAAATTTTAAAATTTGCATTTTCTAATATATTATCATTTTTAAGTAAGACAATTAAATTTGTGAAAATGATAAATTATAATATAAAGCAAGTCCATGAACACTGCCTGTGGATGAAGAACTCCGCATTAATGTTATTTAAATCTAATGAGGAGCTAATATTCATAAATACGACTGTTCACAAAATTGGAGAATACATTCAATTTCTGAGAAATGTTTGTTCTAGACATTTCACTCTGCAATTGAAAGATTGGGTGTTTGTTATCCACCGTTGCAAGGATGTTTAAATCAAAAACTTAAGCCTAATGATACCAATATTGCATTCGAATAAAGTCAGCAAAATATTTATCCACTTTTTAGAAATCTTTACATCCTAAATCATTTTTAGTTGATTTTCGCACCAACAAACCAATTCTTATAGATCATAATTATCACTTATTTTGCTTAGATAGAACCACGGACTAGTTATTTAAAAATATCAGTGAAGATCAAAATTAAATAAATTAGAATATTATCTTTTTATTGCATACAACTTAAAATAACGTTTGTTACTTTGGTAATTTTGTTATTTCTATGCTTTTGCATCTTTTCATCATCAATTCTAATTATTTTGGTTCAACCTTTTTTTATGATGGGAATTTATAGATGTCCTGCATCAGCTTATTGAAGTTTGCTTTAGGAATTGTATTTTTAAATTTCATAAGGAAGTCTAGCTGAATCTTTGGGGAGTTTAGAATAAACTGTGAAAGAATTTTGAAATGCTATTACTCATATGATTGCTAATTCTGCTTTATTGGCTATTGAACCTTATTATCAATAGTGTTTAATCTTACTGGATGCCTTTGTTTATGAACCCTATTTCACAATTTTTAAATAAAATTTCTTGTATAATCTAAGCTTTGATAACTGTACTTCCAGATATGCTCAATTCAAATCTATCTTTACTTCATTCAAATAACATTCTTAAACATCCTTTAGATAATCCTTCATATTCTTTTATGTCCTCACGGTAATATTTTATTGTAGGAAGCTTTTTTAATTTTTCAAATCATGCTTGATATTCATTTATTTTCTTAACGAAGTCATACTCCGCTTGGATCTAATTAGATGCGAGTCACGCTCAGTAAACTGTCGCTTCAAAAGAACTTCATCTTCAACTCTGCCTTTAATTCCCTGACCTTCTCTGACCGCTTCCTCAAAGCATTTTAAATAATAAAAGCTACTATCCTAGGTTTTGAGTCGGTCTGCTGTATTTTAACTATTATAATTTTTTTCTTCACAAGACAATGTTTATCTTTTAAAGAGAGATATCTAACGGATACTTGAATCTGTTTTTTGCGATAGCATTTTTCTCTTTATTTCTGCTACTTCTTGGTTCTCGTTGTCTACCTTATACTGTTCTTTGTGAATACCACTCAAAGTTAGCTCCCATTATTTATTAAAAGCTTCCTTCATGTTTCTGGTGGATTTTCAACCATTAGTTCAACAATTTGTCGCTGCTCATCGCCATAAGCAGCAAGTCTACCTTTTCCTTGTCATTTAAAATGTCAATAGGATCAACCTCAGCAGAGTCCATAATGTACCATTTTGTATCAACTTTAATGAAGGCTTCGTAATGCAACTCACTTTCATAAAAATCCCACTATTCATGTTGTAGTCTGCCTATGTTTTTATTTGGAAATGAGCTCTATTTAAGTTAAGTAACTGTGTGCTTATATAATCATTTTGAATAATATGCCATCAGATCTAATAATAAACAATTTATGGATAAGAAAGAATGTGAGTTATCTAAGGACTGTGCCGATCTCTTGTATCGTAGTTATAAAGTATTTTCCTGAAGTTTTTAAAATCAACTCTATATTCCCAAAGAAATTCTTACTTTATAGTCATAGTCAGATGGCATCTTGATTAATAAAGGTTCACAACATTTTAACTGAATCAAACAGAGGACCCTCCACATAGACGTTAGTAGCATAGATCATGCATGCAAAAGACGCTTGCTAACTTCCCCACAATGCCTTTATGCTTACCTGAAGAGCTTGTTTAAAGGGAGCTGTTTAACATTCTGGTAGACTAATTGATCCTTCATCTCCACAAACTCTCATGAATAATCAATGTTTTCATCTTTATTGTACACAACATATATGCACTACTTTATATATATAATAGCAGAATTTAATTTTCCTTATAACTTTTCATCCTCTCAATTGCATCAAGATCGCTTTCTTTTTCAGAATTAATGTAATTTCAATTGAATCTCCTAAATTATACTCTGATCTATGAACTCCTCATTTCTTCAGAGCAAAAATTTCTGCTTCCCATCAATGTTTTAATTTTTTTAATTAAATTTTGTGCTAATCAACTCATCAACTTCGTCATACTCTTTATCAAGTTTAAGATCATGCCTATCTTGGGCATCTCAGTTAATTCTAGATCCCAAGCCGTTTGATATATCTCTTTAGATTCATGCAAACTGTTTTTCTACAAAAAGTAATTTTTGGCTTTAGTTTTTATAGATAAACCTTCTAAATTAAATGCATGAATCAGTCGAAATAGTTGAAAAATATTGAATGTAAAATTCCTTAAATACAAAAAACTATATATTATATTTTCTTGAAAATTTGTTTATATTAATTTATTAATGTAAAATATGTCAGATTTATTATAGAACGTTATATAATTGTGAACTTAAGCATAAGATTTTATATTTATTTTTGTTGTTTTAGGAAATTATTTATATTTATATTTTTAAATTATATCTCTAAGTATATTAAATTAGAGTAAGAATTAGAAATAAGTTTGATTTTATTATTATGAAGTTTAATTTAATCCTCACTTTTAACATGATAATTAATAAATTATTATCTATTAAAAGTATCAAACCTTTAAATAATAACATTTTTATGCATAAAGCAAATTATTTTACTAATATATAAAATTATGAATAAGTTTAATTTAATTTATATAAAAAAGAAATTTTATTTCTAATGATAGTTTTAATCATGTTTAAGTAGAAATAATTTAATATTATAATAATATAATAAAATGGGTGCAAGTAATAAAAATATATAAATTTACTACTTGAGCCCATATTTAATATAAAAAATCAAACAAATATTTAAAAATAATTATAATAATGTTTAAAAAATACTTTTATTTATAATTAGTCATATATTTAGAATTTAAATATTCGCGATTCTCTTATTATTTTGACTGAATCCAAGCAACCTCTTAACCACTATCTGTTTTAAACTGACCTTGAACTTCACACTCTTCTTTGCGAAATTTACCTAAGCATCTAGAATCTCGTCAATACCTTGTTCTGGCTCTGAAAAAGTTTATTTTTAATAACTTTGAAATCCATGATAGCAGATTGTCAGAAATCTGGTTGAAGGTTTTTAGTTTTCAATGTTTATTTGATTATTTTAATTAATAATTTATTTTAATTAATCATGGAAATAATTCAAAAGTTTTTAAACAGCTAAGTTTTTAAAACTCGTTTTCCCTCTTACTTTATTATACATTAAATATTTATACATGACTAGTTGTAGAGTATTTCCAATACTTCAAACTAACTAAACGGCTCATTCGAAAGCCCTTAGCATTAAACAGTAACTACCCATACAGGCAAGTAATTGCATTTTGTAGAGATAATTAGCTACAGAATTTGCACTAGCTCCGGAATTTTCAAAGATATTGGATAACTCAAAGATTTTAATTTAGCTTTTATACATAACTTAGGTGATTGAAGAAAGTTATAGGCGCTCTTATGTATGTCAATGAGTAAAATTACTAAAATTGCCAGCGAATGATTAAATAATCAAATATCGTTATTTATTATATTTTAGCAAAATATATATATAAAAATCGATCAGTGACCTGGCAGCGAGGGTGTGGCCACCTCGCCATGCAGCTTGAGGAGCCTGGTTCGAACCCCACCACCCGCCAACGGTTGACACCGGCGAAGGATCTCTTGCCTCCAGCTAGGTTATCACTACATATGCATGCCTGGTCACTGATCAGGCTCTTCAGTCAGTGGTCACCTATAAACAGCAGTAGTGGAGAGGCACTTACCTTAAAAATCAATTCTATTGAACTCATCGAAGCAACACCTGAGACAGCTCCTTGCACAAGAGGAAAAATCTTCAATATGATTGTCATGCTTAACTTACTAACTCCATTACTCAAAAATTAATAATAAACCTTAATTTCAATTATTATTAACACCTTACCTGAGTTAATTACTTACTTACTATATTTAAAAATCTATTATGCTTGAGAGAATTGGAATAATTGAATAAAAATAAAATATTAAATATTGCCTAAGTTTTTCATAAAAGATAAGTTCAATTTTAACAATACAAGTAAATATTATTCTCATTATTAATTCTACCAATAATAAATGTCTATGATATTATTAAATTAAAAAGTTAATAAATAGGACGGTGACGAAGGGTGTTCTTTACTAAAGTGAAGATACCTGGCTTTCGCCCAACTGTTTGTCAAGGTTGGATAATCGTCCTGATACACTGGATTATGCTTATAAGAGACTCGAGAAGTCTTCCTGTAAGTGGTCCTGCTTTCTAATTTGATAAGGGCCATCTTCCCCTTCAGAGGATCAGAAAACGATCAGATACTGGCCACAAGTCAGATTCTGACCGGTATCCTTGCCTGATGAATAAAAATACTGGTGATGAAAACGAGTAAAGTAGATCACGTGAGCTTGATGTGATGAGCGTCTTGGCAGGAGTAAAACTACCTGGTGAATTAACACTATATTAATTATACTCGGAGAGCCCTGAGCTCTCGATGTGAGTTAATTATTATTATTATTATTATTATTATAATTATGTCTATGATTGTCTATGATTTTATAAATATAATATATTGGATAAGATCATTAGGTATAGTATGTATAAATAAGAATGAAAATAATTAAATTTAATATTTTATAAAATATAATTAATAAATCTATATCCTTGAATATTAATATACATTCTGGCTAATTTTTGAATATTTACTAACTCGTAGCAATCACATTTGAAGTTTTTGAAGCTCACTAGATATCTCAATAAGCAGTATTTAGGTGCTCTTCCTAATAGTCATTTGATATGCAAATTTGCCTTGAGTAAGATGATGCTCTGGTTATATCGAACTGCTTGCTTTTGATGAATCTAAATGCTTGCTCTATTGGTTTTATCTCAAACTAATATGGACACAGAAACAAAAAATAAAGTTAAAATCTCTTAAACCATTTTATAGTGAAGTTGCTTCTATGATAAGATGCATTGTAAATTATAATGATGTATTATAATCTCCAGTCTTTGTGGAGCTAACTTAATTCCTCAACAAGTTTCACGATGAGCAATAAAAATGTGAAGCTAGAGTGTAGTACCAAGACAAGATTGACAATGAAAGCGAGGCGGCCATTTCTAAAGGCAGCTGCTATAACACTCACTCATCTAAGACTGCATTTTGTAGTTACAATTATATTCTAAGCTTTAACAATTCACGAGTAGTTCCGATTGTCGTTGCTTTAAAGTACAGCCTCGTCAACATTAATTAATATCTTGTCTCCTAAGAAATACTCTATGAAATTAGAAGCTGCATGCTGAAGACTAAGCTTAATTAGCTGACTGTTATGTTATGAAGTCAACTAGTTTACTTTCGGTAGGACATATTTAAATCTCTCTTAAAGGAATTATTAATTTTTATCCTGGATATTACTATTTTTATGTTCATGCAGTAGTTACCTTAAATCACTCTTGAGATAATTATGTCATTGGTTTTTTAACAAAAGCTTAAACTTTCTTCAGAACTCTTGATCCTATTATGAAAGAAGATGTCACTCTTTTCAAGGTCAAGAATTCATGGAATTCCTTTTCAGCGTAAATCCAAATAGTTTTTCACCTTTTAGTAAATGAGCCCTAGAGTCTTAGAATGTGAAGCATACTATTCCTTTAATTATAAAAGAGCTAATGACACTTTTGCTTCAAATGCAACTACAAAGACAAAGAGTCGTATCAAAAACTTTGATTTTGATAATTCTCTACTTAAGGCTTGCTAAGGTTTTCATTTCCAATGAAAGTATGATGCAGTAAATCATATTGGTGTGTTATCAATAACAATTAATTATAGGAAATTGATAAATAATGAATTTATTATTTAGAAAATAGAAAGCTTTTGAGATCAACGCTGATGGAGTAGTTACACTCACAAAAAAGTAATTACCAAAAGAAATATTTATTTTTATTTTTATAGAAGTCCAACCGAGTAAGAGCAGAGGTAGCACAAGAAAGACAACTCGCAGAAGAACTGAGCAGAAGAGGAATTCAACGAAATTAAAAAGGAAATATCCGATTATCTTAAGAAGAGTGACTAGACTAAGTAATCAAAACCCCAAAACCCCTTAATGAGGTTTATAAGTGCTTTGATTTGTAGGGTATAGTTGGGGTCTTATAGGGGTTAGTAGACAAAATGCAGGTTTTATATGAATTTAATGAATATTTAATGATTATTAGTGTGCTTAACTCAAACAATTTTATCTGCTTGTCTTTGTGATACCTCCTGAATCTCGCTGTCTTTAGTTGTTCTAGAATGTCATCTAATGATTATCTTGGATATGCGGGAGCTTTAACTATGACCATCTCAACTATCTTCTTAATTTTATCGCAGATTTCTTCTTTTTTATATGTTTAGCAGCCAAACTTATTGATTATTTCTCGTGCTTTGTTCCAAAGTATGACATACTTTCCATATCGCTCTCGAATATAATAGCTGCAATTGCCCATACATCCCACTGAACTGACCCATTAGTCCATTTCTCTCTAATTGGGAATTATCCAGGAGTGCCAAGAACTTTTGCCAAAGTCATTATCTCTTGTCATAAGGCTCTATTGAAATCGATAACTACGACTTCTAAAGGGCAGAGGTTAAGCATAACATTTTCAGGCTTCAAATCTCTATGAATATATCCAAGTTCATGCAACTCCTTGACACCCTTAATCATATCTGTGAATATCATTTAAGTCATCAGGATATCTATTATGATATAGATAGTCTCTTAAAGTCATTTAAAATTTCTTGAGCCTTAATGCGATGACACCATAGCTTAATATACCACCATTTAACTTAAGCAAGTTCTTGCAATCTCTTCTTTAGCTTCTCTAAGAATCATATATTCGTTAGCAAACTCATTTTAATACTGCTCATTCTTAATGAGATAGCTGAAAGGGTATACCTTTTATGCATACTCATCAACTACTAAAAGCTTTGCCTTGTTAGGCACACTTATGTGCAAGTAATTTTAAATACAGCTACTAAGTACAATTGCATTTAATGCAGGAATACTCATTGCTTTCGCTTGGAAGCATGCTAAAACAGTATGATCTGCAGGCTAGTTCATTGATTCAAAGCGACAATGTCTCTTGAGCTTCTCCTTTAGGTCTCTTAAAGACTCAAGAACTTTTGATTTTCTTTTAGCAGGTACAAGTTATTAAGTCTCCTTATCTCAAATCAAGAATTCGCAAGATGATGTTTTTGCATATGCTTCTTAACCTTTGCTGAGTGAGTGTAAGACTTCATGCATGTTGTGCATTGGTACCTTCCATCCACTTTGTGATGTTTAAAATAGATCTTGGCCTTGCCAGAGTGTACCTCTTTAATGTGCCTCTTCAAGCTAGACTCAGTTGAGAAGAAGCTTTAGCAGTCTTCACATTATAATGTTTTAATTTTTTCTATTTGTTGCTGTTCCTTATCTTCCTCAACCAATTCAACTTATGTTTAAACTCTACTTCTTGTTTTAAACTTAAATTTTAAAGACCTCAGCCTCAAAATCTAGAGCTCTTAGTTCAACCTCCTTCTCAATATAAATTACTTCTGGTTTCTTGGAGGAGACAAAGTTGAGCAATGATTAACCTGTACCAAGAGAAACTGCCTTACGATTTAAGTTAGCCGCCATGTTTAAATTAAATTTAAATTTCTATTATAATGCTCTAATAACCTCTCTAGTTATAGTTACACTTTAAAGGAGTTGACACTGCAGCAATAATAGTTGATTATAAGGTGTTAGAAGTCATATTCATACTTAGTTTATAACTATAACTTTTCTAATTTCATGCTTAATATTTTTAATTTTGGTATTAACATTGAAAAAAATCAGGTTGGTACTGGTACTAATTAGGTTTTGAACCAGATTGGAACTTTTCCATTAAAACTTCACTTTATTAAAAGTAGGTACTAATTAAGTTTTGGTACTATTAAATTGGTACCAATTAAAATTAAACGAATTTAGACCAGTACTAATTAAATTTAAACAAATTTAGTACTAATTTAATGGAACTAAATTGATAAAAATGGAGCTCAATCTCTCAAGTTTGTTACAGCTTCTGCAAACTCTCTCCACGTATCTTTACAGGGTTGACCTTCTATAAGATGTCCATATTTAATACTAAGATTTTAAACAATAGAATCCAGAACTCTATATATTATATTTTGAAATTCAATGACAAGAGAAGGAACAAGGATGGAATCTATAAGCACTACAATGAAGATGGTTGAAGCTTAAGAAATGATATCAAGATTCAGAAGTAAGGAAGATCTCTATCGATACCTCACTCAACATGGTAAGTATGCAGCATATACTTAATCATATACTATAGTGGGATTATTCCTTCCAACGATGGAAGGTACTAAAATTTCATTTTTAAAAGCTATACTTTATGATGAGAAGAAAGCCTTAAAAAACAATGAAATTAAGTTGATATAAATACCAAACTACCCAGAGATTTCAGTCACTAATCTCTACGATGATGCGATGAAAGATGAAGAGTTGGAAGTTTATCTTCCTACCAAGAAACAACTCTCTAACAAGCTTTGAGAAAAGTGCTTCTTCTTTGGTGTTCTTTGCACTTTAAGAGAGAGTTACCTCAGATAAATCATTGAAAAAGCTCACAAGAAACGCTATTCAATTTCTCCTGAAGATTAAATGAAGCAAGGCATACTAACAAGCGAGACCTGGCTCGCTGAGCTTAAGATCCATTCTTCTCTAGTAAGCTTTGACACATAACTTTGTTGGGAAACCTGGAACTGGTATATTCCTAATGAAAGAACATGCAAAGATTCACAGAGAGAGAAAGTCATAGACTATTCATGAAATGAGCAAGAGACATTGAGTAAAAATTGTTTTATTTTCCAAGAATTAAAGAATAATCAAGTTTTTCTCTATAGTATTTATTAATATATTATTAATTAAATAATTAGAATCGCACTCCAACCCAAACGATCATAAATTTGAGTTAGAATGCGGAATAAATTAGAAAATAAATATAAATATATGATCACTTTTAAAAATAACATTTCGTTTATTACAAACGACATTAGGTTTTAATTAATAAATTTTAAATCATAAGAAAATAATATATTTAATTTTTTAATTGATTAGTTTTGAAAATTATCTATATATTCTAATTTAATTATTGTATTATATAATATATTTAATTAATTAAAACCTAATGTCGTTTGTAATAAACGAAATGTCATTTTTAAAAGTGATCATATATTTATATTTATTTTCTAATTTATTCCGCACTCTAACTCAAATTTATGATCGTTTGGGTTGGAGTGCGATTTTAATTATTTAATTAGTTATATATTAATAAATACTATAGAGAAAAACTTGATTATTCTTTAATTCTTGGTAATTAAAACAATTTTTACTCATTATAAATATTTTTATAAGCCAGATGAAATGAACATAGTTGCAGGAGCTGGCACTAAAAGAAGAAATATGGGCCAAGCAAGCCATAAGAAGAGGAGAAGAAAGAGAAGACAAACCTCTTTATGGGTTAGTTTAATATGTGAACTTATTCATTCATTTAAATCTAAAACTTATTTATAAACATTCATTCTTCCTTCTCTCGCACAAACTGTTGTCTTATCTATGCTTACTCTCTTGCCGCTACTCTGAATTAAGTCTACTGTATCTATAGGCAAGTCATGCATTAGGTGAAATAGCAGTAGTTTATTGTAGTGGGTCTTTATTTAACTCCAGTATAATCCAATTCCATTAATTAAGGGCTGTAAGGAACGTTATATACAGGAGTTATGTTTAACTCTTCATAAGCTTTCTTAGACTCCTTAGTCTTATGAACTGAGAGGTTGTCAACAAACAGGATGATCTCTTAATCATTGTATTTATCTCTCAGCTTATGTAGGAACTCTATGTACTACTCTCGCTCAATAGAGCGAGGATGAATAACATAACTTTCTAACCCAGAGTCTTCACTAATACCTGCTAAAATTGCATGGGTTACAACTTTACTTTCTAATCGTAGACTTCTATATTATTATACTTCTTATGCCAAGACTTATTAATAAAGGTGTTGAAGGTAAACACAGCTTCATCAGGGTGAATGAACTTGATGTTATTTTCAATAGCCCTCTGCATTTAATTATATTTATTTAGTTTAAATTATTACTATAAAATGGCACTGTAAAATCAATCACTCACTTCACTCTGTTGACAGTCTTGAAAGTAATACCATTTCTTCTATAAAAATTAGCTATAGTCTAAGGAGAGATAAGCATGTCAGGAAACTTACGATGAAACATCACAGCTCGCTAGTCTAATGGAAAGTGCGCCCAATACTTCAAAGTCTTCGAGCCGCAGAGGTAGTCAATATGGTGCTATAAGAACTTTTATTTTCTTGCAGGATGCTTTCAAGTGCCGAAATGATAATGCTAAACAGCCAACAAGCAATGATACCTAACTGTTGAGGCACTCTTGCACAGGAGCTTTGCTATAGCTGCATAATTCATTACTGGTTTGACTAAGTCTATATTAATACTTGTACCATACGTAAGCTTAAGAAGTAAATCTAAATATTACTCATCATATAAAGACCCTAAATTTCGCAAATTCTATTTCTCATTATTAAAAATGGCCTAATTTCTCTACTAACCTCAATAAGACCCCAACTATACCCTACAAATCAAAGCACTTATAAACCTCATTAAGGGGTTTTGGGGTTTTGAATGTTCTTTTAATTTTTATTCTGATTTTATAATAAATATTTTATTTATTTTGCTTAAATTTTCATTTCAAAATATTTTTTTTCAATTATTTTTCATAATTCTATTAGTTTAGAGTCTTCATTTTCAATTTATCAAGCGTATCCAATATGAAAGTTTAGCTATAATAATTCTCATGGCAATGAGTTAATTGAGTATATTTATTAAGAGCTAATTATGCGAAATTTTGCGCATTGTCTGAATCTAAGATAGGTTGCAAGTTGAATTCCTCTTTTAGGCAGCTGAGGTCGTCCTTTTTAAAATCATCTACTTGCGGTTCAATTGAAGCTCGTTTTATTCTTGTAGCGACTGTGATAGTCTCTCGGATATGGTATTTTTGTTCCATGAATTTATTATGAATCTTGATCTTAAATATTCTCCACATTTTATTAATTCAGTGCTGAAAAATAAATCTTATCAATTATAATTCTTTGACTCATCAATTTTATGAGGATGCTGGAAAATTTTATTTGAGATCTGGGCTCTGTTATAAACCCCATAAATAAAAATAGGAATGAAATTAAAAGTTTAAATTAAGAAATTAATCATTAGATATGTATATAAAGTCAAATTCGTATTATATAAATCAATTTAAGTATTAATTGACAATAAGAACAAGTCTATGTTTTAATATTAATTAACATTCTTAAATTATTTATTTGTTTATATTTATATTTGGTAGGGCTTATAAGCCCAATTTAAATGAGCTTATAAGCTCATAATTAATTTTCTAAGATTTCTTTTGGGGAATTTTTGTAAATTGAAATTATACTTTTATATAAATTTATATATTCGTTTGTTGATTCATTGTATAGCTATGCTAAAATTATTAAGCTAATTAGTAGAATTAATTTCCATATTACATTTTAAAAATTTTTTTGCTATTAATAAACCATATCCAATAGGGACTATATATTAATAAATGCATTTTTATCATATAATGGGCTTATAAGCTCGGAAAATTATTTTATTTTTTAAGTCAAACATTGGCATTCAAAGTATTAATAATGAAAAATTCTTGAATATAAATAAATTAGGAACTACTTTGGGGTTTGTAAGTTTTTTAAGTATAGTTTCATAAAATTTTCATATAGTAAAATTCCATTTTAATGAACATTAATAACTCAATAAATTTAGCTATAGGAAACAATATGAATAATTTTAATATATAAAATTTATTTATTGGTTATAACAATTAAAACAATGGGCTTATAAGCCCGATTAAATTGAGCTTATACGCTCATCCCAAAAACCCCTTCCAAGTATACTTTTTATAAAAAATTGTTTGATTACTGATATTTTGGGATAAATTATGATTTAAGCATTAATTTTTTTGAAATTTATAAAAATCAACTTCTATTCTTAATTTGAGTTTCATAAAGTTTGAAAATGAGATATAAGAGACTGATAATTTATTTCTATTTTTTCTTTTGGAATATATATAAAAGGTACATAAAATATTAAGTAAAATTTACTTTTTTGAGTAATACTTAGTTCTTGAATTATATAAATAAAAATTTGTTTCTATATAATAATATTTTAATTATCTGAGAAGGTAATATAAAGTTGATTTTTATTTTTAAGCAAATAAATTTCTCATTTTTAAACTTTTCAAATATAACTCTTATAAAAATTAAGTTTAGATAAAGCTATCATATTAAATTTTTTCCGTTTTTTGTTTGAATTAAGCTAAAATTTGTTTAGCTAAATTTTTAATGGCTTATAAAGCTTTTATTAGTTTTTAATAAACCTTATCTTGGTTTATTTAAACTTATATATCTTAAAATTGGAAGTTTTTATGAAGTATTTATCAAAATTTAACAAAGTAAAAATTCAGAGATTTGCTATTTTCATAGACTTACTTGTACTTTTAATTCATGGTTTTTTTTATTAGATTATTGTGTCCTCTTAATTATAAAATTTTGTTTTAAATATATTTTTTAGCTTTACTTTTAGGAATTGATTACTCTTAATAAAAACAGTTTTCGGATTAGTTTCTAAGTAGTTTTTAATTTCTTTAAAATTTTTTAGGCTCTTAATTCTCATTATTTAATTTTACTAATCAAATCTTTTATAGATTCAAGGCCTATATAGCTTTGTGTAGCATGAATTAGCCCAATCAAACTTAAAATATGACATCTCTTGCCCTAATTATCTTAAGAATTACATCCTATCATCTTTGTGAGTCCGAAAGTTGATATTCCTTTTAATATAAGAAAAACACTTCTCGATTGGGGCTATATCGAACTAGTAAGGCCCCAAATACATAATGGGAATTTGTAGAAGTCTAAGTTTTCTAGTAGTGAATAGACTGCGATGATATGTTGCATTATCCAAAAGTAATATAGAATCATTTCTCCACTCGGGTCTTTAACTATCTAGATGCTATATAAGGTTCAGAATAAAATTGTAAAATGTTTCACTGTTTGTTTTCCCAATATTTAGCTTAAAGCTAAAAGTGTTATCACTCCCAACAGCCGCTATTATATTAACTCCATACATTCTCACTAGTCTGTCTGAATAGTTTCTTTTATTTTTCAAACTCCAACTTTTATATTAATAAGACTGTTGCTAAAGGCTGCTCTCATCTATATTAATAATGATCTTTTATCTAGTTATTATTCAATATAAAACTTAGCTGCTATTTGTCTATAGAGTAAACAATTAGGACTGTTGGTTCTTTAATCAATTTAGTAAACTTTCTTAAATAAATATCCTAGTTTGTACTTTACAATTTTCCGTATTTTTGAACAAGAGAGTGTTTGATTAAGCCTATTTTTAATAATACTTTGGAGCTACTTAACTGACTTTAACTGTTCTCCTGAAGTGTCACATTAATCTAGGATTGTTTAGATACATGAAATTAAGCCTTGGTCTTTTATACCTTCTAGGTCATGAACATCCAACAATTTATCCTTATTGCTAGTAAGAATTTTTTTCAACTTATATCAAGTTATTTTCAGTCTCTAAATCAGGTATGACTATTTACATCCACTATTGCTAAATAAAGAGAGAGCTTTTTTATGAACTAAAGTGGGATTTTTCCTATTAAAATCACTGTTCCTTATCAATTTTTATTCCTAAAATCTTTAATTTAACCAAAAATATAAAGTCAACTTCTACTTACACTTTAGGATTAACTAATTAAGTAAGTCTAAAAATTTACAAGGTTATCCACTGCCCAGGTTCTTTCAGGTATATTGACAATTTGTTAATTTATAGTTGAATTTTATCATTTCTCACAAAGAAGCATATCAACTTATTCCCTCAGACTTTAAATTTCTTTTATTGATAATGTTCCTACTTCATTTCTCCAATTTGAATTTAAATCAACAGCTTTCCTTGGGTCTAAAATCACAGTATAGTATATTCTTTCTTTTATTTAATCAATACAACGCTCCTCAAGCTATTAGATAGTAGCTCTTGAAACCTGATATATCTGAATATCATTCAAATATGGGACTTCTTTATGAATAATATGAGTAGATTGGGATAAGGGTTTAGAATCAAAATCTGATGCTTATTCTGGCTATTAGGATTGTGAGCTGAGATCATCTTGTTCAATGCTGCTATCTTCATGCTTTTAGCTTTTGAAATAATATCTAAAAAGGTAAAAATATCGTTTTATAAGTCAATTAGAAAATTAATAATCTAACAAGAGTGATGTATAATTATATTCTGGGTTTGATCTGTTAATAATAAATCTCTTTTAATCATCATATCTCGTTAATAGTTCTAAACCTCCCTCTTCGCGCAGTCTTGTAGGTGTATTGTTTCCTGACTTTGATCACACTCCTCTTAATTCGTACTGTATAGCTTGTAAATCCGGTAGCTTTGATATTTCTGCACATTCTCAGTGTCTTTCGTGTGAATTTAGAGCATCTCCGAATATCGTGTCTTCTCCAGTTGCTCCGCCTCCCACAGTATATACTGTGTATCAGAAGGTACAACTTGTAAAAAACACAAACTTTCAAGTCAAAATTTTAAAAATATGAGTGATAGTAACAATCATAGATGAACGAAGAATAAGGTTTCGACAAGAATGAAATAAGTTTAGGCAAGTAACCTTTCTCTTTGGAGAATTCCCTTTTAGCTCAACTTATTTCATTCTTGTCGAAACCTTATTCTTCGTTCATCTATGATTGTTACTATCACTCATATTTTAAAAATTTTGACTTGAAAATTTGTGTTTTTTACAAGTTGTACCTTCTGATACACAGTATATACTGTGGGAGGCGGAGCAACTGGAGAAGACACGATATTCGGAGATGCTCTAAATTCACACGAAAGACACTGAGAATGTGCAGAAATATCAAAGCTACCGGATTTATAAGCTATACAGTACGAATTAAGAGGAGTGTGATCAAAGTCAGGAAACAATACACCTACAAGACTGCGCGAAGAGGGAGGTTTAGAACTATTAACGAGATATGATGATTAAAAGAGATTTATTATTAACAGATCAAACCCAGAATATAATTATACATCACTCTTGTTAGATTATTAATTTTCTAATTGACTTATAAAACCCCATTAGTCAATTAAGAACGAAGATTAGGAGATAAGAACAATTAAATTAAAATATAATTATAATTGGCTGAAATTAAATATAATTAGGCTAAAAACAAATTTACGCACCCTGATTGGTTTATTTTATAGAGACAATTAATCGAGCCAATGGTTTTAATAATTAGCCAAAAGTTAATTAATTTGCGCCAATTATAATTATATTTTAATTTAATTGTTCTTATCTCCTAATCTTCGTTCTTAATTGACTAATGGGGTTTTAAAACGATATTTTTACCTTATCATTTTAATCCATCTACGATTTCGTTTAGGGTTCCCTATAAAGAACAAAAGTTAATTAACTTTATTCTAAACTTTTTCTTTTATAAGGTTTTCAGATCAAACCAAAAAGACTTACATATTTGCCTAAAATGTATAATTACTAAAATATTTAATTTTAATTAATTTATTTCTATATTTAATTAGAAAAGACTACAATATTAGACAACAATTATTAAAAGATGGAAATCAGCAACCAGCTTCAATAAATTCATGTAAATAAAGTTCGAGAAAAAATAGGCAGTAAAAAAGAACTATATGACTTTTTGTGTCAAGAGTGTGGTGCATACTTGCCGAAAGTCAACTGCACAAATATATATTTTTTCAGGAGTATTCTCACTGGTGAAAAAGAGGTAAACAATTAAAAAGTTAACACCTATAGTATTTGAAGAGGTGTGATGTTGTTGTTGCAGCAGTACCTCAGATTGAGGGACTTACAGGTGATGATTTTCTTGAATACGCATTACAAAAACCCAGTTTGCTTAGATACCTTCCCGATCAGGCAGACTGGCTCCACCTCGATAAGAAGTGGATTACCGATGTCTTACTGTCCCTTGACACCTAAGGAATTAACGAAATGATTCTTAAAGCTAAATAAGACAGAAGACAACGACTCGATTAATCTTAAAACTCATTAGTACATATGAAGCCCGAATTTATTTCAGCGTTGAATGGCTCTCTTAACTATAGTGGTATTTTATTGTTGTTATTTATACTTTTTAGTACACAAGGGTAGATCGACTTATCTAATCAAACAAAGTACTAAAAGAAAAGCCAGATAGAGCATTCAAAAGGAAAAAAAAATGCTTGAGTCAAATAACAATTCTTCAAAGAGGAAATTTTTGGATTAAAATAAAAGAGTAAGAGATGAAATGGGCGAGATGAAAAATCAAATAGACGAACTTCTACTATAAGTCTCTTGTGATGTAACTTCATGATTAAGGAGTTATAGATGGCTAAGGGAATGTCTAAGGGATGGACCCTATTTAATAGAATACTAACTTTATGATTTGATAGTTTTAATTCTTGTTAATTTAGTTAAAAACACTTTGGTTAAAAATTAAAAGTTTTTGTGTGAATTGTTTATTTGTAAATTTTTACTTATTAAAACTTAAAAATACTTTCTAATTTATGTAAAATTAATAGCTCTTAAGCAAGTATTATAATAGAAGTTATTTAATTAAACAGTCAAACAAAATTAATCATTGTTTTGACTATGTATAGGAATTGTTTATTTATAAGTGTAGTTTATTTATAGAAGTTATGTGTATAACTTTCAATGCCTTTGTAAAATTTCTAATTAAAATTTTGGCATTTAGATTTTTAGTGATAAATCTAACTTTGATTATTGAAGTTATTATATTACATGAATCTTAGAAAATGAGAAAATTAAACCAAGAATATTTTCCCAAAATATTTTTATTTGTATGAGTTTGTATGACTTTGTATGAGTTTGTGTGACTTTGTATCACTTTGTATGAGTTTGTATGACTTTGTTAGAGTTTTAAGGGAAGTTGCTAATTTTAGTATTATCATATTTTTAAATTAATTTTTAACTAATGAATCAATGTGGTACTAATTAATGATTTAGAATAAATACCTTTGTTGCCATTAAGGTTTTTTAGTGATTAAATCCAGAATATAGGTGATACCAATTTTAGTAGTCCTATAAGTTATATAAACCTAAGAATTTTAGTAATAAATAAGATTAACAATGAGCAAGACATAGTCGTCGTAAAAGTAAAAATAAAATTCTCTAACCAAATCAGATGATTCGGGTTATCAAACTTCAAAGGAAACTTCGTAGTTTAGAAATGAAATTAATAATTGAGACTTAGATTAAGAGGCCATTAAAGCTAAAATATTTGACTTTATAAAAAAGCAAAAGATTTTAGTGGTTAATTCTTATAAGGAAGTAAAATTAGAATTGTATAAAAAATTTGGACAAGAACCGATTGATTAACATAAGAACTGGCTCATTAAAACATTAAACGCTAGAAAAAGCGAAAGTAAAACACCAACTCCTGTAATGCAAATTTCTTCACCTAAAACAAAAGTCTAAAAATTAAATAAAATATTCAAAATGACAGCGAATAAAATTAAAAATATCAAAGTGACAGTGAATAATCAACACCATAAAGTAATTAGAAAACCCCAAACACAGTTTAATTTGAATTAGAGTCCTTAAATTCCAAATAAGATAAGACAGAGACAGAAGACAGTAACTCTGACTCAGATGGCACCTACCTTAATATTGAAAAAGTGGAAGAAATTATCTCTGATAACTTTAAATAATTTGCAGAAGATAAAATGAGAGAAATGTATGAGAATTTAATCAGAAACAATCCTGAAATTCTAGAAACTGAGCTATATAAAAAATTTAACGACAAATTAAGTCAAGTTGTTGAGACTGTTGAGGAATTATAAAATCAAAATAAAATTTTGAACATACCTGAGATTTAAGAAATAGTGCAGAATGGCAAGGATGAAATATAGATGGAGTTTAAAATGCTTGTCGAAGATATAAATAAGAAGACCCCAACTCTTGGGGTAGCATCACAGGAATCTCTTGCCAATCATTTAAAAAATATTGTGGAGTAAAACAAGAGAGTAAATTCTAAAATAGAGGAGACGTCAACAACTCTGCATTTATTAGAGGAACGGTACCAATCGTTCGTAGCTGAAGTAACTTCGTAATTAAAAGGTAAGGATGCCCAAATAAATGAACTTTAAAAAAATCCAAAATCTACAATTGACCAGGTTAACAAGTTGCTATCAGATTTCAAAAAAAGTGTTAACGAAAATATATAAACCATTACCAATGATGTTAAATAAATGGGAATAAGAATTGAAAGTAATGATTGAAATGGAGAAAAGCCAAATTAAGAGCCGAATTCGTAAATCTAGCACTAATAAACACAAAAAACTTTTTAAGATTAAAATGAGGCAAGAAAATTTAAGAATTAGTAACAAGATAGTTCCTAATAATCTTTGGCCCAAACTTTGCTTATGTTCAACTAAGGCAATGAAAATGTAAGATTTGTTTTAATTGGTAGCAAACCACATCTTTTTGACAAAGTGTCATAAAAAATAATTGAAATTTAGGAGTTTAATGACTTCTGATTATTACTAAAAATATATAACTTATTCCCTTACTCATGATTTATTACTTTACTTAACATCAAAATGACTACTATTTTTATCTTATGGGGTTTTGGGGTTTAATTCGGAAAGTAAGATTCGATATGGTAAACTTCATAACATTGATTGTAAGTCAGAGTTGATAAATGACAAGGGGTAAAAACTTGAATATTCATTTATGGGGAAAATTTCACCATGTAGTGGTGAAAAAATCCCCTCGTTTTTTTTATCTTAACTAAACTTGATGAATTAAGTTTCCTTTACTGTTTCTTATTTTGTCACAAACACAAATGTTCAAGCTCTGAATATTCAGAAATATTAAATAACTACAAAGAATCATCCAATTCTACAATAATAATAAACACAAATCTCAATAAACTATAATTATCAAAATTTTTTTGAATATTCAAATTGTAGAAATAAATTAATGAACTATACTATTCATTTATATTTATAAATCTTATAATCAAATTTTGAATATTAATAGATTGTAAATTTATGTAAGTAAAAGTGGGGCAAAAGTAGCAAATTTTTTCTACTTTTGCCCCAATTTAGTTAAGCATGTTTCTTATACTTAAATTAAAATTATTCATTTTATTTATTTAAACATACTTAGTTCACATAAATAATATTAGAATATATTAAATTAGTAGTCTGATTATTAAAAAAGTAAGTTCATTTCTATAAATTCTGATCATCATTAAACTAAAAATATAATTTCCTAATGTGAACGCCTTAACTATATAAATTTTCGATAATTCATGATTCAAAATCAGAATATATAGAATAACAGAAATAATTGAAAGTTAACTTTCAATAATTGAAAAAATTACTAAACTTAAAACTGCTAATCATATATATTTTAACTTATAACAACTTTGATTATAAATTAGATGTTATTAATAACAATAAAACAATGAAAATATAAGAAAGATTATTAAGTATAAGTATTCGTATTTGAGTCTATTTTCAGTCATTTTTATTTGTATTCATTAATTATATGTACTCTTGTTTTTATCTTTATTCATGATTATATTATAAATATAAGCATAATTCATGAGTTATATTTATTTCTACAACTCACTTATTGATTTTAAATTTTGATAAATGGAAAACAGCAAATAGTATAAGAAGTTGTTTTAGTAACTTGAAGTGTTAGCAACTAATGGTCCTAAATCATCAGAAAGTTTCAACTGTAATTACTGCAATAAAATATTCAAAAACTTTAAGTCTAGAGCAAATCACTGGAGTAAACCAAACTTATGCAAAAAACTACATAGAATTCAAAGAGCTGAAGAACTCCTGTAAAAACTAGAGTGCATAGGATGTTAGCACATTTCAAGTTAGTCAGATCACTGCCAAAGACAAATGGCTCAATGTAAATATGTTGATTAAACTTTAATTCCTGGGAAGTAGTATTTAAGCGAACAAAAAATACTTGAGACTTGCAGCTACTTTTAAATGAAGATTTTAAAGTATGACAACGACCCAAAATTAAATGAACTATAAATCCCAAAACATATATTCGAAGTAAAAGGAGGTCATATTTGCAAAGCATGGGAGGACAAATTTAAGTTGAGAATGACTTAAGGATAACCAATAAAATTACGAGTTGATGTAAGAAATGATGACTTTTGGTTTAATTTACACAAGATAATGCTAAGATTAACTGGCTCACTTTTTTCAGTTGTTGTTGAAGATAATCCATGGAAGGGCCAGAAATCATAGCCTTACTAATATTTACCAAACCATAGATTGAGATAGATACCCCTTTCAATGATGCAGCAGGAAGGAGTCATCTTTTATTGGACACTTTGTAATACTTAAATAGAAGGAGCCAATCACCTAAGAAATAATGGCTATGTCATAATAAAGACTCTGGTTTGGGTTAAGCTCACATCAAAAGGAAACCTCATTAACAGCAAAAAAATTGAATACTCAAAAGAGTATTGTCTCATTGGTGTCAAAGGGAGGGTTGATAATGAAAAAATTAATTAAATTCCAGAAATAATTCGGGTTGAGAGACTTGCACATTCCTAAAAGCCACAAGACTTTTGGGATATCATAGACAATCTTTTCCCGGGATAGTATAGACTAGAAATATTTACAAGGTCAGATTCTAATAAGGCATTTACTGTGCATGTAGGCAATGAAGTTGATAAAGATAAGGAAATGATGATAAAAAATTTATATTGATAATTAATTTAATTAAAAAACTTTAACGTTAAAAAATAAAACTTATAATATTTTTAATAAATTCTAATGAAAATTAATGAAATCTTTATTACTTAATAGAGTTTAAGTTCTATATCAATTTTAAGTATTTCAATCTTTTAATTTATAAACTATATTACTCTTGTGTTTATTCAAATTTAAATTTGAAATTATTTCTTCGATTGAAGGTAGCTTGTGTATTTCCTACACTAGGTTTCAAATTTTTTATTGCAATATTGCCTATTTGGCATATTTAAGGCAACTGAAATAGCAATTTTTTATCCAAGAAAAGTCTCTGCTTTGGATATTATTTTATAATGCCTTCATAAAATCTTCCTTATTTTAAGATTAGGTAATAGGTTTTTAATCTTTCTTAATGACTGCAAAAATTTTCTCAATCGGGGCCATTGTAAATTGATAGGGGCCCAAATATAAAACAGATATTTAGTAGAGTCTTAGCTTTTGCATTGTCACAACACTTTTATGATATGTTGCATTGTCGAGTAGAAATACGGTATTCATCCTCCATTAATCAGAGTTTTAGTCTAAGTAGTCAATGACTTAGAGTATGAAATAAAGGAAAGTTGTTGAATTGTTTTTTCCAATACTCAAAGTATACAAAATCCTGCCATCACTAAACCCAGCTGCAATCATGTTAACTCCATAATATCTGATTAGCTAATCATTGTAATTTCTAGTACCCTTCTTACTCCATGCTTTCCTCAAATAGCTTTGACTTTACATGCTACTCTCATCAATGTTTATTATTAGCTAGCTTTAGTTTAAATAATTTATATATTGTCTAGCTGCAATTTGTCTCTATTTCAAACATTCTATACTGTTTGATCTTTTATCAATATGATAAACCTTCTTGTATGTAAATCCAATATTTTTCTTTGCTATCGTTCTAATTCTTTATAGCGGTACTTAAAGGTTTAATTTTACTAACAAATAATTTTGGATTTATTTTGCTGATATTATTTATTGAGAATTTTAAGACATGCAACGAACAGCATTCTCTATAAGTTTTATTTAGTATTTTTTCAAATGTTCAAAACTTTTTCATTTTTATATGGTTTTGTCTTTTCTACTTCCAATAGCTGAGTTAACATTGGAGATATTAATCTTAAATCTCTTCATTAATTGTTTTTTTGAGCACCCATGTTTATGATATAAATTTCGGATAAGCTTTTAAAGACAGGAAGCACATTGATTAGCATTGCATTGTGTAATGGAATGTTAACAACTCTAAAAATAAAAAAAGGGGGTTAATAATGACATAGTAATTTCCTTACAATATTTTCAACCACTTTATATTTGTTGTCTCAATCAAACTTAATAAGTGGACTTTATTTTGAAACTATTTCTAATTAGTTAGAGTTTTTTTATTTGCCGATAACCAATCTATTTGAGGCAAGTTTATCAACTATTGATAAGGATGTATTAATTTGCTCATCACTTAAAGCACTAAGTTAATTATTCCCCCCCTCAACAGTACTCAAAAGTCTTTTAGGATCGATAATTTAGGTACTATATAATTTATTTTCGATTTTTTTTAATACTTTTGATTCTAAATTTTGTATGTAAGAGTTTGTTAGAGAAATCAACTTATTATCATTAAATTGAAGGTCACCAGGTACCATCAAGCATGTTGTTTTGCAGTAGACTAATTCATCTAATGAACCATCATTATTTGCAATATTTTATTATGAAAGTTCATTGTCCTCATCTGATGATGATCCCTCCCAGCGTCCTTAATGCAAAAATTGTCTGATGTCAGATTATTTAAAATTTTATAGATTCACCCCCTCCATAGTTTATTTTGATTTCTATTAAGTTTATTTTAAAGTTATTACTATATAGAATAATAATTTTATGGTTATAGTAATTGCAGCTTTAAATAAAATTAAAACTATAACAAAGTCTACCGAATAATTAAATTTCACAATTATTCTTTTTATATTTATTAATATTAAAAGTATCGATATTCAATAAGAGAGCATGAATAACAATTTACAAGGGGTTCATGTGAGTGAAGTTAGATCGAAAATAGGATAAAAAAAAGAACTCTACGATTTCCTAACTTAAGAGTGTGGGGCGTACCTTACCAAACTCAATTGTTCAAATATATACTTTTTCCGAAGCATTCTTACAGGGTAGAAAGAGGTACTATACTTTGTTTGACTTTGTTATAGTTTTTGAAAAGAAGTGATGTGATACTTTCAGCAATTCCTCAGATTGAGGGACTTACTGCAGACAATTTTTATAGTATGCTGAGGAAAAACCTTCAATTTTGAAGTACTTACCCTATTAAATAGACTGGCTTCATTTAGATAAGAAATGGATTACTGATATTCTACTCACTTTAGACACAGAAGGAATAAATCAGATGATTTAAAGTGCTAAGGAATAAAGAAGAGCTAGGCTTGATAACTCGCAGAATAACATTGTACACATGAAGCCCTAGTTCTTAGATGCCCTTAACAATTCTATAAGTTACAGTGGTAAGTAAATTTAAATCATAACACCTCTTTATTTAATAAGGGAAGGTCAGCATTCTTGTTGAAACAAAGCACAAAAAGAAAATCCAGGCAAGTTGATTAGGAAGAATAAAAGTCTGGTCAACATGCTGGCTCTAAGTCAAAACATAAATTTATGGAACAAAACTAACGAGTGAGAGATGAAATGAATGATTTACGGGGCTAAATTGAGGAACTTGTCAACTATAAGTAATTAGTAATGAAACTTCACGATGGAGGAGTCATTGATTAAGAAGGCAACCTTTTGAATTAATAGCCTATTCAATAGAATAATAATTTTATGATTTGAGCTTTAATTCTTCTAAGTTGAAATTAATTGTTTATCTATTTTAAGTTTATTAATTTAATAGCTAAAATTACTAATTTTATTAAGAAACTTTTAATTAACTTTTCGATGAAGACTCTTTTAAATAAAATCGAGTTTGTGAATCATTTTAATTAAAATTTTGACATAAGGGGAAAATTTCACCATGTGGTGGTGAAAAAATCCCCCTGAAGGGTTTTATGAGAAAAACAAGTTTAAAATTTGAAATAAAAAATCAGAGTTTAATTGTTCTATATTGCCTGGTAAAAATCAGGAAAGTCAAAAAATCCTAGTAATTTTATTACTTTCTTGGTCTTTTTATAGCAACCAAATAGTAAATATGTGTGTTATTAAATTGGGAGAATAATAAAGTATCACTAAACTAACCAAGCAATAAAGTTGGCTAGATTTCAATAGAATTTAAAGATATAATATGAATATTAGTTAATTTAATTTGCTGTATTTTAGTTTTTGTCAAATAATGAAAATTGTTAGAGTTTTTAATAGTTTGTTATAGTTTGTTAGAATTTTGTAAATTCTTGACTATATTAAAAAACTAACAAAATAAATTTTATTCTTAAAATAGCAGTCTTAAATTAGTAATTATAATAGTTTCTTTAAAATAGGTTGCTAAAAATAGTGAATATTGCGTAAAGTTTTGCATGAGCAAGAGCTAAATAAAGCAGCATCAATGACTATTTAAGCGGGTTTTAAATTGAAGTAATTAAATTCAAGGAATGGGTAAGACTTCTAAAGCTAAGTAGAAATAAAAATCTCAATCTCCTCTGTCTGAGGCTTAATGTGATGAAATCTCTGGGTACACTGCTGACTTCTTCAATGAAGAGCAACTCCAAGAACTTAAGCATTAAGAGTCCAAGCAGAAGATACTGGACTATTTGAAGAAGCAAGGCATGCTTGGAAAATAAACCTCAAGATGTTAAAATATAACTAAAAAAGAAGTTTGGGCTAAATACAATTAATATGCTTAAAAACTGGCTTGTTTCTACACTCAACTCAAGAAAGTCAGATAGCAAATCCTCTACTCCAGCAAATAAAAAGAAGACAAATTGCACCAAAAAAATTACAAAGCCAACCGTACTCAAGGGGTCTTAGGATAAAGATGATACTTCAAGGATAAGTTAAAGTCCTCCAACCTCGTCAAAGAATGAAAACTTATGCAATACTATTGGAATGGACATGCAGTCTCTATAATCTGACTTAAAAAACACAGAGTCAGAATTATCACATATACCGAGTGATACAACATTTCCCGAACTTAATCAGATTGAAGAGTTTATAGAAAAAAATTTGGAGAGCTTACATCGAAAGCTCGGGAAGAAATAAATAAACGTTTGTTATAATAGGTGCCAGATGCACTTCAAAATACACAATTCTTAAAATTAACAGATCAAATTAAAGAAGCTATAAGTAAAGTGACCAAGTTGGAATCCTAGTACAATGTAGTTAGCTCCGAGTAAATTTTAAGGTAGATTGCAGAAGGGCGAGAGGAGATTCAGCATACTTTCCAGGTACTGGTTGATGATATTAAAAAGGTAGCCCCAACTTTGGGTGTCGCGACTCAAGAATCGTTGGCGAGGAACGTTAAAAGGATCAATGACCAGATCGTGGGAATCAATAAAATTATTTAGGATTCAGCTTCAGGGTAAAAAATAACGGAAGAATAGTTATAAGCTATCACTAATTAAAGTAATGAATAAATTGATTGACTATAAAGTATAGTAAGGGATGTTGAAAAGAAACTAAGATGTGTTGTTGACACTTTTAATGAGACCATAGAGGAATGTAAAGAGAATATTACAAAAAACATGAATATAATTCATGAGAATATTAGAACAGTAAGTACTAGAGTCACAAATATGGAAAGAGATTCGCTTAAGTAAAAACATGAATAATTTAATTTATAATAATAGCAACAATTACTTCCAAAAAAATACCGTAAATATAATAGCAGCACGGTAATAGCTCAAATATTTAAAATCCTAACATTAGCATTTAAGACACAATAGTAAAATATAACTAGCGTGATCCTAAATAAAATTTATTAAAATTGGGAATAATAAGTATATACATGATTCAGAAATTAGGCAACTCATTCCAGTTGAAGACCTGGTTGATGGTTGAGACTTCATGATAAGCTGAAAAAATTGAATTTTATTATATTTGCAGACTTTATAACTCGTATAACTTTAATGATGAGATGTTAATGGGGTTTTGGGGTTTTGGGGTTTATCTACTAGTATTTAAATTCATGATTTCTTGGAAATTTAGAGAAATTGTATATTTTCTATTAGAAAACTATAAGAGCTAAGTGGAATCTCTCTAAACAATAGTGTTTTTTGCTAAATATATTTCATAACTTGTTAGTGAAATTCTAATTTGTTCCATTAATTCAAAATCAGGAATCAAGGTACCCTTCGCAACTACAATAGTAAAATAGTCTATTTGCCTAATAAAAGCTTAGAATATAATATGCAGAAGGTCCTCAACAATAGCAACTTGATTTAAAAGAGTTTTTATCAAAGATTCAAAGCAAGCGGGAACACTACAACTTCATCGTGATTGAGCGTCAAGCTAATTTACCTAGATTTAAGCAGATTAATTCATATTTTTTTCTTAAATTCTTAGAGGAGAGAAAAGTAAGTTTCCCATTTTATTTGATCATTTTTATTAAATTAGGCGTGACTAAATTTAGGTTTCCTATGTCTCAATGATCTAAGGTCTCGCGATTTCTAACCTAATAGGATTTGTAATTTAGCATTCTGAGTCACTATTATTCCTTCCTGATGAAAAATAATGGAAAAAAACTTGACAGCTATTAGGTTGGTGATATTTTAAACACCCTAAGATAAAGTGAATTGAATGTTTTGATAAGTACAGCCTAAATATAATCTGTTCAACAATAGTTCAAGAATCAGGTTATCTATTTAAATAAGATAAGAGTTCTTAGAAGCTTACTAGTTGTGTCTCCATTTCATTCGTTAGTCATAATTTAAAAACAATCTAACTGTAGTCCATAAAGGAAGAGCTGTAACACTCCTTAAAGAAAATTCGAAGAGACGCCGTTGTGGATAAGAGCGCGAGGAAACTAAAGATGATGAGTAAATGTCGAGATATCATAAGTCTCAGTACTAACTCCAGGTGAAGCGTCTAAATTTGGATTAAAATCAACTTTGCAATATAGCCGTAGAGTTTAATTCAAAACCAATAACCTGAACAATAGCAAAAACCTTTCAATATTGGAGTGATCCCTTTTTTTTCTCAGAGTTTGAATTAAATCCAATTCAATATTTAATTGTCGAACTATGTATAGAGGTTTATATTAACTTTCCTTACAGAAAAGAAATTATAAAACAACTTAAAGTTACGACAACAAAAGTCCTCTATAGTTCTTAGAGTATTCACTAAAGTTCAAGTAATGTCAAACCAAACTAATTGTTTCACTGCAAATTTAGATAAAGACCTCAAATCTTGTCTCTGTGCAAATGCATAAAAAACATGGCTGTTCGGGAAGGAAAATCATATCTTTAGATTCAGAAAATAGTTTGATAGTAAATAGTTTATATGAGACATTAACTTTTCGGTTTGTATTAGATTATGTAGTGTCTAAGTAAGTCAAATAAAATTCGAGATTTATGTTTAGTTTAGAGTTGTCAAGAACCACTATTAGTAACTAACTGCAATTGATTAATTATTGCTGATAATTAGCGTAGATTTAGCTTAAAGCTGAGATAGTCAATTTTTAATCAATTGCTGTCTAGAGGTGATGAGGAGATGATTCTAATGGCTTGTTTCTGTTTCTATGGTTGTGAGGGTACTATTCCTGTTAACCATATAACAATTTATCTAGTTAGTTGGGAGGATTTGTAACACCCAAGTTCTTATTTGTTAGCAGGTTGAAGTCATCGATTTAACAAATAGCTGGAATTTTCTATTTTTGTTCTTATTTAGCCTTCTGATGTAAAAATTATAATATCTCTTGAATTACTAATTTAATTTTTATACTTTTGGTGGTGCATTTACCTTGAGTAGTTCGAATGGTGCTAATCTTTATTTAACTGGTTTTTGCAATTCTCTCTATGGTGAGTGACTTGGCTCTCAGTTTTTAATAACTAAACTCATCATCAAACAGCTTATGATTA